>OX451736.1:750746775-750897461 GCA_948472305.1 Vicia faba | reverse complement strand
GAGAGAGAGAGAGAGAGAGAGAGAGAGAGAGAGAGAGAGAGAGAGAGAGAGAGAGAGAGAGAGAGAGAGAGAGAGAGAGAGAGAGAGAGAGAGAGAGAGAGAGAGAGAGAGAGGCTATTTTTATCAGTAGGTATAATTGAAAATTAGGAGAAAGAGGTTTTATGAGACAAAGATAAGAACAAGGATTTGTGAGGGAGAGGAAGTCATAGCTAGAGCTTGTACTTGTTGGAAATTGAGGTAAGAGGGAAATTGAGTCTAATATGGGTGTATATTTTTCATAAAGAATAGAGAGAGGTCCTTACTCTCTTCTTCTTCCATTTTCTTTCCTCCATTAATGGAGTTTTTGAGATTATAGATGGTTGTGTAAACCTCTCCAATAAATTGTGTTTATTCTTGAAATTTGATGTTATTGTTATGATGAATTTGTTTATGAAATTTGTGTGTCTTTGATTAATTCTGAGTTAATGGTTGTTGATAATATGTCATGATATCCATGAAATTGATGATGATAATATATGATTTTGTTGATGCCAATTTGTGATATATTGTGAATTTGTTGTTTTAATCATTGGATAATTATCGTATGTTAAATTTTGAGATCAAGAGTTTTACAAAATCAAAATCAGAGGTCCGGAAGGCCTCCAATGGTGAAAAATGGATTTCGGGATTGTTTTTAGGTGCCTGTAACTAGTTACGCACTAATGTAACCGGTTACCACTGTTTGGGGTAAGAAATTGTATATTTGAAAATGATGTAACATGAGTTCCGTGACTCCAACTGAGGCGCGGTTCAAAATGTTGGAAACCTAACGCCTAATACTATCCCTTGGTGATATCCTAAGAGTTTAATTGTGTGTATGATTAATGATGATTTAGAAATATATCAATTATTATGATTGTGTTCTAATAATTGATACATTTGTGTATTTGATTTGAAACTGCAATCAATGTGTGATGTAGCCTTTGATTGACATTATTATGTTAATGTTTAATTGTTGGTGTTGGTTCAAAGATGGAACCTATAATTTATGATGGCCTTATATTGGAAATAGTGATGTTGATGTTATTGGTTTAGTTTTGTAATCAATTTAAGTGATGTTATTGGTTTAGTGGTGTAACCAATTTTGAGTAACTGATTTAGTGTTGTAACTAGTTACGAGTTATAAAGTTAGGGGTGACGGTGATACCTTCAGGCCTCTGTGTGTTTTTTTCATTTTATGCATCATGTATATTGGAGAAAGGTAAGTTGTGATCTAGTGTTGTGATCATGACGTGTCATATCTAGTGTTGTGATCTGGACATGTAGCTATGTTTAGAGATGTAACCTGTTGAGGGGATGAACTCAGTAACATAACTATGAACTTTCAAAACTTGGTACCCCCGTGCATTGGAGTAGAGTCGAGTAGTTCATTGCATACATAAACTTCATTGTGTGATTGAGTTTTCTGATGTTGAGAATACTTGTGTGCTAGTTATTCGCGTTGCACTTTGAACTGTTATCATATTTTGAATTGTATTCTCACCCCTATTTGCTCGTTGTGTTGGATTTATGCCTATGATGCATATACTCAAGTAGAGATTGAGAAGCCTTAGATGTTACTATATGGAAGACGACTCGTACCTTATTCGTTTATCATTTTTTGCATTCTGTTAAGTATTCGGCGTTGCTCTGATAGTGTAACACCGAGGATGTGATCATTATTTCTTCATTCTGCTTAATGTTAAATTGTTATGAAACTAATATTTTATTCAATTCGATGTTAATTCTATTTGATACTATGAGATTTTGTTTAAAGTGTTTTATAAATTCCGTTGCGATGTGTTTAAGTTATGAAAATGTTTTATGCTGAGAATGTGTGACACTCTACTGGTGAAAGTAAACTATGATTATTTTATTAAATATGCATTGGAAAATTAGGGTGTTACATTTATCTTCGTTGTTAGAATCTTTATTCAAGTAGTTCCAATCTCATATCTCTTGACATAGTCTTTACTAAGTCTCTGGCCAGTGGCTTAGTAAATGGGGCTACTAAATTATAGCTTGTTCGTATATATGTAAGTGGAACGATTCCATCCTTAATCAATTTTCTCACGAAAGAATATATAAGACATATATGTATAGACTTTCTATTGTATACTTCATTGAATTCTCTAGATATGATGGCTTGGCTATCACAATATATCAACACCTTTGTAACATTGTCTTTAGTCAATGAGACTTCCAACATAAGGTCCATCAACCATTCAACTTCTTGACATGCGGAAGCAAGAGCCATAAACTCTAATTTCATGGTCGAAATAGTAATGCATGTTTGTTTATTGCTCTTCTAAGAAATTGCACCTAATGTAAATATCCACTCAATTGTAGATTTATGATCTTCATTGCTCGATATTCAACTCACGTCGGTATATGCTTCTAGTACAACAGGAAAACTACCATAATGAAGGCCAAGATTTTTGGTTTTTAAAAGATAACTGAAAAAATCCTAGTGATCACCTTCCAATGTTCACCACTTAGATTACTAGTAAATCTACTCATTTTACTAACTGCAAATGCTATGTTGGGTCTAGTGCATTTCATTAAATACATTAGACATTAAATTACACTTGCATATTCAAATTTAGCCACAACTCTTCCATTATTCTTTTAAAATTTGACACTAGGATCGAATGAAGTGTTTACTTCCTTAAAGTGTGGATGTTTAAACTTATCCAACTTTTCTCAATATAGTGTGTTTGACTAAGTTCACAACCCCCACTATTTTTTTTACTTTGATCCCTAAAATTGTCTTAACTACTCCAATATATTTCATCTAGAATGTGGAAGTTAGAAACCTCTTTATTTCTAAGACCGCATTCATCTTGTTGCTAATGATTAACATGTCATCAACATATAGACAAAGAAATATTACGTTTTCACGTACCTTTCTATATAGACACTTGTCACAAGAATTTATAGTAAATCCATTTGAAAGTATGATTGAGTCAAACTTTTGATGGAATTATTTTGGTGCCTGTTTTAAACCATATAAGGATTTGACAAGTTTGTATACCTTTTGTTCATTTCCAGGAAGCACGTAACCTTTTGGTTGTTCCATGTAGATTTCCTCATCGAGATATCCATTTAATAATATTGTTTTAACATCCATTTGATAAAACTATAAGGTCATTCAGAGAAGCTAATGCAAACAATACTCTAATTGTCGTCGTCCTTGTTACTGGTGCATATGTGTCAAAGTAATCAACACCTTCCTTTTGTTTAAACCCTTTTTCTACTAATCTAGCCATGTAGGTTTTTAATGTACCATCACTATGATACTTCTTTCTAAACACCCATTTACATCCAATGGGCCTTGAATCCTTTGGAAGATCGACAAGTTCTCAAGTGTGGTTTGATATAATTGAATCCATTTAGCTTGGATAGCATCTTTCCAAAAGGAAGAGTCTCTTGAAGCAACTACTTCTTTATAGGTTTTAGGATCGTCCTCTACTTGAAGAATAATATGAATCTTATGAACATCATTCTCACAATTTACTTTAAATAGATAAAAGGAAATGAGTTGAGAATCAATTTCATTTGGTCCTAGATCCTTAGATTTTGAGCTCTTTTGATTATCCTAGGCTTGGTTTGTGTTTCAACAATCTGTGAAATACTTTCGAATTGTATTTCAATAATCTGTGGAGAATCTTTATCACGAGATTATTCATTTGGGGGAATCTCAGATTACTTATCCTTTGTGATAAGTTTTAAAAATAATTCCACATCTCGGGAAATAACATCCTTTCAACAACACTTTTATCAAAAGTTATGTTATTTCGCATAATGCAACATGGTCGGCCGTCGTATAATGCTGCGAGTAGCCCGCTTAAACTGATGCGTCGTGTCCAAGTGCTCAAGTGTATCCTACAAGCCGCCATTAGCGCCTCTACACCCACGCCCTCGAACCCGGTATCGCTGATGGCGACACCGACACCAACGATGGGGTATATGGAAGAGACAAGTGGCATAATACTTAGGATCACCACACTTGTTCATGTGGTACTTTATTCTCTTTTATTATTTTGTTGAGTTAATGAATATAACTCTTTATAAAGGCTTTTAATGTGAATGTCACTTATAAGTTGGTTTTATAAGTTATTCTATTTTATTTTTATAAACCACTAAATCACATCTAGTTTATCTAACTATTAGTATTTGTGTGTAAGAGTTGTGTTTTCATAAATTGAATATGGTTACAAATTTCAATTCCATCAACATTAACAGCTATTTTGTGAACCTTTATATTGCGATAAAATTCAAATATGATCGTTAAAATTATAATTGTAATGTTGTTGCATAGAATTTAAAATCCACATTATTACGGCCATAATTTAAAATTAAGATTGCAATTTAAATTCAGATTCATAGTTTTTTTTATAAGTACATATTCATAAACTTTTGAGAATATAATCCAAGTTACGTAGCCCAAAACCAAGTTTGTTTGGGTTTGTTATGTTAGTTTTCTTAGTATACAAGTCACATACTTATATATATATATATATATATATATATATATATATATATATATATATATATATATATATATATATATATATATATATATATATATATATATATATATATATATATATATATATTATATATATATATATATATATATATATATATATATATATATATATATATAATTCTCTCTCTCTCTCTCTCTCTCTCTCTCTCTCTCTCTCTCTCTCTACAAAGTGCATTATGCACTAAAAAATTGGTATCTAGAACTCCAGTAAGATTCTTGATCGTGTTTTCAAGAACCACACATCAGTGATCGTATTTCTATGATCGTGGGTTGTTAATCAATCGCTTCTAAGATGAATTGTAAAAATGATAATATTCTAAATTCTCTTCCAATTCTTTACAAAAAAATTGTAATCGATGAAGTAAGAAAATGCAATCATTGTTTGGTTTTCATGAAACTCTATAAGTGGTTACTATTGGAGTTCCTGTTCTTGCTCAAAATGCAACTGATTCCCAGAGAACTGTCCGCAAGGATACCAAGAAGAAGGATTTCAAGGTGGCGTTTTGTAGTTAATCAACGGTAGATACGAAGAACTTTGACCAGATTTCTCATGTTGAATCGTCAAAGAAGGCATGAGATATTCTTGTCAAGTACTACGAAGAAGGTGGGAAGGTTAAAGTTATCAAATTGTAGGTGTTACAAAGGTAGTATGAATTACTGCAGATGTGAGAAGATGAAAAGATCGTTGGCTATGCCACAAAGGTTCATAATCTTGTTTATCTCATGAAAGGTTGTAGTTAAGCCTTAACTGATAAGATGATGGTTGAGAAGGTAATGCATACGTTAAACTCTCACTTTGATCCAATGAAGTTGAAGCAATTGCTGACATTCTAGACACATTTGAAGTCAAAGTCGAAGAGGGTGTGGATAACACAAGCAAAAGACCTCAAAGGACTAGAGTTCTTCTAGCTAGGCTTCAAGACTGTGAAGTTGTTAGAGATGATGAAGTCACACATGATGGAGAATTAGTTCATTTTTCTTTACTTACAGGTTCTGAACCAATAAACTACAATGAGGCTTTAGATAATAAACAATGAAAGTACGCTATGATCGAATAGTTATAAGTTATCAAATGAATAATACATGGAAGCTAGTTAAATTTCCAATGCACATAAAAGCTATCAAAGTGACGTGGGTGTTCAATTTGAAGCACAATGCTGATGGATTGATATCAAGACATAAGGTAAGATTAGTAGCTCGAGGATTTCTTTAGAGAGCAGGACTCAAATACTCTAAAGTATATGAACTATTAGAAAGATTGGAGACTGTCATATTGGTGAAAGCCTTAACGTGCAAGCAAGCCTGGTCGGCATTTCACTTAAATATGAAATCATCATTTTTTAATGTTTACTTAGATGAAGAGGTATATGTTACACAACCTTCATGTCTTGTGATACAGGAGGAAGCAAGGAAAGTATACAAGTTGCACAAAGCTCTCTATGGTCTCAAACATGAACCTAAGGCATGAAACCAAGATAATTGATTCATACTTAGTCGAATTAGGATTCATCAAATGCAAATATGAATATGGTGTATATGTGCAAGTCATGAAACAAGATATAACCATTATTTGTTTATGTGTCAATGATTTGTTGGTAATTGGAAATAGCATGGAGAACTTGTCGAAGTTCAAAGAGATGATGATGAGGGAATTTGAAATTTCGGATCTGAGAAACTTGTCTTATTTCTTAGGCATGGAATTTCAAATTACTAAGAAACGTATGGTGCTGCATCAAAGGAAACATGTCAAAGAGATACTCAATAGATTCATGATGGATGATTTGAATCCTGCATCTTCACCTATCGAACCAAATTTGAAATTGGAGAAGTATGGAGAGGAGGACAAAGTCGATGTAACTTTTTTCAAGAAAATTGTAGGATCTCTGATGTATGTGTGTAATAGCAAACCTGATATAGGTTTCTCAATCGGATTGAGGAGTATATACATGGGTGAATAAAGGGTGTTACACATGAAGGCTACAAGAAGAATCCTGATATACCTAAAAGGATTAATAAGTTGTGGAAATATATTTTCACGAGATTCTGAAATCAAGGAAGCTACGGTTACTTGCTTTTCATATGCTGATTGGTGTGGAGATAGAAAGATCGAAGAAACACAACTTATTACTTCTTTCAAGTATTTGGCGCCCCCAATCTCATATTGCTCGAGAAAGCAACCAGTGGTGGAATTATTATTGTGTGATGTTGAATATATAACATGATCATATGTTGTGTGTCAAGTAATTTGGATTACATATATGCTGGAAGAGATAAAGGTCTAAGTGAAGAAACCTATGGTGTTGCAGATCAGTAACAAGTCAACCATAAATCGTGCAAAGAATCTGGTTCTTCATGGAAGGAGTAAGCACATCGAAGCTAGATTTTACTTCTTAAGGGAGAAGGTAAATCAAGGTAAACTTGAAGTGAGGCATTGCTCAAGCGAAGCACAATTGACTGACATTTTCACCTAAAGATTGAATATCGACAAATTTCTAACTTTAAGAAAGAAATTAAGAATAATTTAAATCGATTATGTTTAGCATGTACTTAATAACTTGGATTATAAGAGAGTATGCTGAGAGTATAATCCAAGTTACGTAGTTTAAAGCCAAGTTAGTTAAGATTTGTTATATTAGTTACTTAGTATACAAGTCACATTATATATATATATATATATTATATATATATATATATATATATATATATATATATATATATATATATATATATATATATATATATATATATATATATATATATATATATATATATATATATATAGTATTGAAGTTTATATCTTCATTAATAATATTTCTTTCACACTCTCTCATTCTTTCTCTCTGCAAAGTACATTGGGCACTAACATAAACTTCATTATATATTCTAAGAGAAGAAGACGATTCTTTCTGAATTTACATCAAAATATGTGTCTCAATTAGAATAATAACTAATACTAAAAAAATAGAAGTACAAATTACAAAAAATAAACACTATGTTTGTTGATATAGTTCAATCAAATTTTCCAATATGTGGCTATCGGGCAACTATTGTTATGTCTTATTATTTAAATGCATTATAATTTAAGTGCAATAAATAATATATATATATATATATATATATATATATATATATATATATATATATTATATATATATATATAATATATATATATATAATATATATATATATATATATATATATATATATATATATATATATATATAGTTTGGACCAAATAGAATTTCCATATTCCTCTTTTGTGACAATGAGTTATACACCTTAGCGAATATCAACCCATATGAAGATTTCTTGCATGTCGTCCACATCATGGAAATCAGGAAGTACAATATGTGTTTAACACTAAGAAACATGTAATAAATTCAAGTAGTGTTTGAGCTTGTTACGAGTGACTAACTTGAAAAAAATATGAGCTTCATGTTTCGAAGTGTGAACCTTTTCATGTAATATCTATCTAGATGTTAGTAACTCTCTGATCTTGTAAAACCTCACATCAATATTATTAAAACTTGCATGATACATTGAATTATTTTTCAATACAATGGTACTCTAGACTATCAACTTGCTCAATACTAAATTTCCTCACCAATCTTGTAACCCATAAAGCCTCTTTGATAACTCAACTACATGTATTTTACTTCATCATACACATAGCCATAATGGATTAAATTGATGATTTCAAGCAAACATGACTACTTGCAAGATTAAAGACATACCTTAATGTAGACTTAGTATCATCAACATCACCTGCACAGTTTGAATCAACATATTCGATAATTGAAGGATCGCAATATCCACCTTAAACATGATATCCTGACCCAATGTAACTTTCAAATACTTGGAAATCCATTTGACTACTTCCTAATGACACTTATCGAGTGTGGACATCAACTTGAAAACTTGACTTATAACTTGTGTCAAATCTAGTCTTGTGCAATCCATCGAATGCATTAGACAATTAACAACACTGCATGAGAAACTTTCACATATATTTGACTTCTACATCTATATTTGGACACTAATCTAATGAAAGCTTATAGTGATTTTCCAATGAAGTACTCGTAACTTTTTCTCATGTCAAATTTGTCCAACACCTTTTCAATATGATTTTTCTGAGAGAGCCATAAATATTTAGCACTCATATCTCTATCAATTTTCATTCCAAGAATCTTCTTAGCAACACCTAAGTCATTCATGTCAAAATGCTTTCCCAAAGAGACTTTCAGTTCATTTACATCATATAAATGATTAGTAGAAATCAACATATCATCCACATATAATATTTGGGAAATAAAACAACTATAATCAAGAATATTAACATAAACATAATAGTCACACCCACACCTTTTATAGCCGATATAAAGATGTATGAATCAAAAAGCTTGTGCCACTTCCTTGGAAACTTCTTTAAACCAGATAAGTACCTTTTACAAACTAGTATGCCTTGTCCATAATCACTAAAACCATCTAGTTACTCTATGTAAATATGCTAATATAGATTATCATGAAAAAAATAATTGTCTTCACATTCATCTTCTCTACGTGTAGCAACTGGATTTAAAATCAAGAGCCGCCACTATTAGTTTATATCCTAGGGAAGGGAATCTAACAGAAAACCCTAATTCGCAGACAAAGATTCTAGGTTTCAGACTCAATTAGACGAAAGAAGTGTGTTAGGCACCTTTCATCTACCTTGTTCACAAGGATATTAGGCTCTAGGTTTAAGTTGGGTAAAACTGGATTTTAAGTTTTAAATAGAAAGACTCGCCATGATTTTAGATCATATGCCTACGTATCCTCTTATGAGGAATCAGAGTCCCAATTCGTAGTTCGTATGAGGTTGGTGTTTTTTAGGGGTTTACAAACATATTTTGAATCACCTCGCACTCGGTCGGGAGTAGTGATTACGGAGATTTTGACTGAATGCACAGTAAGTCAAAACCGGTTTGAAACCCTTTTGCAAAAATAGTTGATTAGCTTAGTTTATTGCGAAAATAGTTTGATGATTTGTTTGTGTTTTTTAATCGTATTATTTGCGAAGATCTTGATTAATGCATGATTAGAAAAAGATTTGATGCAAATAATATATAAAATAATATATGCAATTTTAATATAAAGATAATTTATTTGATAATATAGTAATATTTAAATAGTAAATAAAATATATTAATAATAATATTTACATAAAAGAGTTTATAAATAATAAATGATAATTATAAATAATATAAAAAAATTGAGTAATTATGACAATATATATCAAAATGTAATAATAATAATAATAATAAACTATTTGATAATAATAATATTTATTGTAAATAAATAATATATATGTATATTTAAAAAATATTAGAAATGATAATTGAATTATAAAAAGAAAATAAACAAATTAATTCAGGGAGGGTGTAAATTCTAGCTAACGAGTAAAACATGAGGGGTGTTAAAAGGAGATCTGGGCTAGGCCCATTTGTTGTTCAGACAAGGGGTGTAGTTTGTTTTGTCTTTTAGTAAAACAATGGAAGGGGGTACTAAAATCAATTAGGCTTAGCCCACTATATGCAATTGGAGGGGGCTGGCTGGATTGTGTGCGTGAAGGCGCAGGGAGCTTATGGTGAGACTTGGCCTATGACTGTCTGATCATGATCAAACAGATGGGATCTCAAGGCACATGCTAGTTATGGGGAACACACAAGCATGGGATTATAACAGAACATAAGTTTCGTTTACATTTTTTTATTTTCATTTTCCTTTGTTAATCAACCAAGCTTTGTTCGCCTTCTCTCTCTCTCTCTCTCTCTCTCTCTCTCTCTCTCTCTTTGCAAACAGACCCTTCATCTTCTCAACCCTAACCTTAAACTACCGGCAGCGGCGCAACCCTCTAGCTCCATCCTCAACCTAAACCAACCAAACCTCAACCCAACGATCAAAACAAAGAAACGAAAAGCTAAGTTACCCTCTTGATTTTCTATTCTGAATCTCTGAGCCACTGAGTTCCGACGTTGATCTTTTCTTTGTCTGTTGCAGATTCCGGCGTGGCTCCGGCGATGGAGAGGTGACAACGAGAGGTTGAAGAGGGTGGCGATGATGGGAAGACGGTGTTGACCAACGGAGATTAGGGTTTCAGAAATTGAAACCCTAATTTCTCACCTCTTCGTCTTTAATAGGTTACAAAGTGTCCTTCTTCTTCTATGCTCTTCAAATTCCTCCATGTCACCTTCTTCTTACTGTTTCTGTGTTCCAGTCCGTCGCCCTCTTGTTCTTCCTTTTACTGTAAAAATTCGCCTTTTCTGTATTCTCGTTCCTTTTTTTTTCTTCTGTAATTAATTTTCTATATTTATATCTTTAGGGTTAGAAATTTGTTACAGTTCGTTAGCCTTAGATTTAGGGATTAGGTTTAGAGTGATTTATGTAATTGATTTGTTGTAATATTTTCCAGATTTTGCTTAGATTTGATTTTGGAACTTTGTTGTAATTTGATTTTGGAATAATATTAAATTTTCATTTGATTTAGTAATTCTGAGATTTGTTCATAATTATATTCGTTCAGTTGATTTCTATAGTATGTATGTCTTGCACATTTTGGTTGTGATCCAAACAGTATCCGTTCTAATTGCACATACGCGTGATTTTTGGCTAGATTTGAACAGTGCGTGTTTTAGCACATTGGGCCAGCGCTTCTGATTGGCCCAGTAGTACTTGTTTATTTCTGCCCAGCATATACTTAATTATCTTTTTGGGCCTTAAACCACTGCCCAATTTTGTTTTTATCTGCAACAACCTTTCTTTTGTTTGATACCGCATGGGCCTAAAATGGCTTTTAAAAAGATTTGATCTCACAATATTTCTTAAACACTATATTCACGTTCCCATAAAGATCTTTTAGTAAATCAATTATAAAAATATTTCTATTAACAAGTTGTGAATAAGAATTTTCTTAGAAAAATAATAATAACAACAAACATTTTATAATAATTTTTCTAAAATAAATCAGCAACAAAAATGACAAATGAACTGATTTTAAAAATCTCAATGGGCGATACAAATTCTACCATTCACTCCATTTTTCTTTACTAACAACAAAAAAATTTAAGTGGGCTTTTATAACTAACACTTATTTCTTTTTTGAACTAATTCTCCATACTTGCATCTCATGGGCCATTGGCCAACATGCTTCGCAAATAGGCCCACGGGTATATGGGCCTTTTTGATTTAGAAAGCCCCACTCCCTTGAATTAAAATACACCCCCTGGTTGACTTAGATTTAAGAATGAGCCATCAGATATTGCTGAACCATCCTTAATTAAAATATCTTCTTCTATTTTTAATCTTGAAGATACGATCATAAACGTAGGATAAATTTGGGGTACGACTGTTGCCCCTATTCAATTATCTTTCAGTCGAACAACGCGAGAAAAGTCGAGTCTTGTGCATTCTGATTGGAAGTTTATTGAATACTTGAAGTATCCCCAAAATTTGTCCGACCAACATAAGGTTACACTGATATAACATACCCTTACGAGTCTTTGGGAAAGTAGGAAAAGCTGATGATATATCGCTTACCAGGGTTTGATAACGAGGTAGATAGTCTTTGATCGCAATTTCATATATCTTGGCTTATTCACACCTTTGGAGGATGAATACAACAATGATTGGTGATGCACGACTGCTTGAAGAATGAGGCCATGGATTATGTTTTGTTTTCTTTTGAGCATCACAACATGAATTCTGAGGCGATGATCAATGTTTATGGAATGACGAAACATATTGCTGCATGAAATCTGATGCAATGGGTTAAAGTATTTCTCTTCTGAGCATCGAAGCATGAAGTATGAGACAATAAGCTAGATTTGGTTTTCGGACATCGCTGCATGAAGTCCGAGGCAATGGTTTGTGTTACGGAGTGAAGAGATGTTCCTTGCTGCATGAAGTCTGATGCGATAAGCTGGATTTTATGGAATAAAGAAACGTGTTGCTATATCAAGACTAAGGCAATGGGTTAGGTTCACAAATCACTGCATGAAGTCTGATGTGATAAGCTAAATTTGGTTTCGAACATCGCTGAGGCGATGGTCCAGAGTTTGGAACACATTGCTGCATGAAGTCTGAGGCAATGGGTTAGGTTCGCAAATCACTGTGTGAAGTCTGATATGATAAGTTAAATTTGGTTTCAAACATCGTTGCATGAAGTCTGAGGAAATGATATGTGTCGCAGAATAAGAAACACATTGCTGCATGAAGTATGAGGAAATGGGTTAATTTCACAAATCACTGCATGAAGTCTGATGTGATAAGCTAAATCTGGTTTCGAACATCGCTGCATGAAGTCTGAGGCAATAATCTGTGTTGCAGAATAAGAAACACATTGCTGCATGAAGTCTGAGGCAATGGGTTAAGTTCGCAAATCACTCTGTGAAGTCTGATGTGATAAGCTAAATTCGGGTTTGAACATCACTGCATGAAGTCTGAGGCAATGATTTGTGTCATAGAATAAGAAACACATTGCTGCATGAAGTCTGAAGCAATGGGTTAAGTTTGTAAATCGCTGCATGAAGTCTAAGGCGATAAGCTAAATTTGATTTTCAAACATCACTGCCTGAAGTCTGAGGCGATGGTCTAGGATTTATGGGTACATTGCGGCTTAGAGGCAATGTAATGAGTTCAGAAAATACATTGCAGCTTAGAGGCAATGTGTTGAGTTTGGATAATACATTGCGGCTTAGAGGCAATGTGTTGAGTTTTGAGAATACATTGCGGATTAGAGGCAATATGTTGAGTTTTGAGGATACATTGCGGCTTAGAGGCAATGTGTTGAGTTTTGAGAATGCATTGCGGCTTAGAGGCAATATAATGGGCTTGTGAGGAACTCATCACTACGGGAAGACTTAGGTGATGGGATGAACGTGTCACGGCATGAAGACTGAAGTGACGGGTTGAATCGTAGGAGAAGTATTGCGTTGGTCGACCCTTTGATAGTTGAATGAGGGTTAGATTATTTGTCTGTTTGCTATGTGATACATATGTATGCATGCGTATTGAATGTTGTATGTATGCGAAATGTATGATGTTTGACATTGACATGGAACCCTGACTATATGCGTATTGTATGCAAGACTGCATAGTGTATGTATGCTTGAGATATGAAAAATGTGTGTATGTATGAAATATGTGTAAGATACGCGTATGCCTTGAAATTTTATGATGACTATTTATGGAATTCTCCTTTAAACCATTGGATTAGAGTTACCAATTCCTGGCGTTGTATGTTGTGTCATCGTAGCATTGTTGAACTTGAATGTTAGCAAAATTTGAACATTGATTTTGTATGGTGAGCATGGGCGTAGACGTAGATGTGGACGTAGACGTAGGTAGATTTGTATGTTGTGAGCGCAGGCGTAGACGTATGTATTGGCATATGTGTGGCCTTTGTGTTGTAAGTTAGGCATAGGTGCTGACATGGACGTAGACTTTGTGTGCGGACGCGTAGATGTAGGCACAAACTTGGTATTGTTGAGTGCAAGCATAGGCGCAAATGTACGTGTAGACTTTTTGCGTAGTAAGCATAGATATAGGCATAGACATGTGTATATATTTTTGTATTTCAAAACGTAAGAGTGGCCATGTGCATGGACGTAGACGTGGATTTTCTTTCAATATTTTCTTAACCAAAATGCTTCTTCGATGTTTTGTCAAATGCTTTTTATTTTGTTAATTCCCCAAAATGATTTCAAGACAATATTCACAAGTAATGATCGTAGTATTTTATAAACAAGTCTGAGAAAAGAAAAAATGCAATTTGAAAAATGCAAAGAAAGCCAGTGTTTCATTAATATGCCTCTGAATAGGTGAGAGTACATGATGCAATTCCTAGAAAGAGGTAATTACAAAAGGTTTTAAAACTGTAAATGGAAATAAACATGATAATTGCTACTGCTGTTCCCCAATATCCTTTTAATGATCTTTCTCCTTTGCTTATGAGTTGAATGATTCAGATCTATCTCTCCCTTCGTGGTTCGTAGTCGCCGTTCTTAGATCGCAGTCTTTTTGTTCTTTATTTCTTTGTATGAAATCCTTAACTTTTGCCTGGATTGCTGTTGTACCCCAAAATTTGACCTCTCATTTATCAAGTATTTTTCTCACAAATATCTCTCTTGGTTCAAGACTGCACTAGGGTTGATCAACTCAAGACACCTCCTTAAGCCCTGATGACCAAAATTAGGGTTTGAGATTGCACATGGATAATTGAACTTTCAATGCTTCATATTACTTTCATGGATCATTATGGACCCCCAAGATTACTCATGTCAAGTTTCAAGCTTTGGATCACACTTTTGCCCAGTCAATTGAGTAGTTGACCTGAAAATCAGTTGTATTGGGGAAAAAGTCAACTATGGCCAATTTACAATCAAACTTCATAATTTTTTATCCACATCAATATTATAAACTCATATGTATCATTTGATCAAGTTTGGACCATAATTCCTCAAGAAATTTGATCAAATCATCAAAAGGGCAAAATGGTCAAAATTAGGGTTTTGACTGAGAAAGGGCAATTTCTGATTTTTGACCTAGCAAATTGTCAATTGGTTTGAAGCATGGTTTCAAGAGTTCAATTTCATATTTTTGACCTAATTGCATGACTTAAAACATTGCTCAAGATCAATTGGATTTATAGTGAATTTTCAATCAACTGATCAAAAGTTAACTGTACACTGAAAAGTCAAACTTTGACTTTTTGGTCAAAATCCAATGTCAAAGATCACAATTCTTCAAAACATGTCAAAATATGAAACTTATTCATCAAGAAATCAAAAAGTCAAGATTTCATTTTGAAAAGTCAAAATTTTCTAACTTAGAATTTTTTCTAAGTGTTTAAAACTTCATGTTTTTTCATAACTTTGAGCCAATTTTTCACCATGATGCAAGAGGATTCAAAAGAAACTTTCAAAGTGAAAGTTGTATATCTCCATGATATCTACAACATTGCTTTACACAACTTCTTATAAAAATGCTTGGATCTCAAGTTATTAATTCATAAAGTCATGGTCTTGAAATTGAACACTTGGTGAAATTTTGCCCTAGTTTTGGTCAGGATTTTGACATAACTTCATGGCACTTTTTCATATAGTTCCAAAGGTAATATTCAAAAGTGATTTAAATAGGGGTTGTAAATCACATTACAAGCTTTCCAAAATGTCCAATAACTCCTTGAGATCATTCTTGAGCAGGGAGAATCTAAGAGAGGAAGTTAGAGTTTTCAAACTTGAATTACAAGTCATTTTGTGATGAACAAAATTCAAATTTCAAACCTATGTTGCATAATCTCCACTTTGTAGGACTCAAACTTGTTTTTCACTCCATAATTAAATGTTTACACAACATATTGAGCCATTGTCCAAGCATTTGAATCATTATCCAAGTTGCATTTCCATTTTTGGAAGAAAGTAACCATTCCATTCTTGTAAAGAAGCTTTAATCACAAAGTCAACTTGTATGGAGCTTTGCACTTATTCTTTCTGCACAATAATGCTCTATAAACTCAGAACAAACATGTTTAAAGTTGCTAGCCACCCTACAAGACATGTACCTTGCATTGAAACCATGTTTGTCAAGATAACTTCAAAAACAAGTCAAAAACTCATAACATGTGATTCTTTGTTTCTGACCATTTCAAACCTCAAAACCTTTCCTCTATAAATAGAGATACTATTTGCAAGAGAACACACGAATATACAAGCTCAAAAACTAGCCAAAAACTCAGAACTACATCAAAAACCACCACTGTTGCATATTCTGACCAAGAACTTCAAACTTCCATTTCACTCGTGCATTTCTTGGCCTTTTGCTTCCAAAAGCTTCCAAACATCATACATAAGTCATCCCAACCCCTTTTACACGACTGTAACACCACCTTCATCCATTTCCAAGTTCAAAAACAGGGCATCACAGTTGGACTTCTCCAGATCATTCCAGCCACTCTCAGCTCAAGCCAGCCATTTCATTAGCTTCCTGGAGGTCCAAGGAAGCTAACCTGATCATCACCACTGCCTGAAACAAGCTCAAATCCATTTCATGATTTCCAGTTTGGAGGTATTTTTCTTGAACTTCTATCTTCATATTTAAGCATTATTAGGCTTGCATTTGTGAAGATAAAATGTAGATACCATTGCCACGAAGCTGTACATATCCATAGTTTGCATTTATATGGCCTAAGCTTAGAGAATTTTAGAGTTGAATTTTTCTGAAATTTTTAGGTTTTGAATTAGGGCCAGAAAAATTCTCATTCATCTTTGACTGTTAGCTTAAGTTATTTACATGGTTGGATTCGTGGGAAAAAATGCCACAACTTTCATGTTTGAATTTTTCATTTTTGTTGAGAGATGAAGAAGATGCAGGTCCTTTGGCTGGAGGTTGAAGATGAAGTGTGTGATACGGTGGCCAGAATCGGGACTTTTTTTAGGATTTACTGGTTTGCATTTTGCGGTTGTGTTCGCAAAATGTCGCGGTAAGCAAGAGTCACCACCGTCTTTTATTTTATCCAACAAGGAAAGGAAAAAAGCACAGAAAAATTCCTTTTTTCGAGATTTTCTGAGTACGGGGGCTAGATTATAGAAAGGGAAGGTATTAACACCCTTTCTATCCGTAGTTATCTACGGGCTCTTGGGTACTTGCTCATCATTTTTGAAATTGTTTTCTTTGTGTTTGTGTGATTTGAAAAGCTTTTGTTTTGACTTCGATTTAACTCTTGCTTCTGTCTTCAAGAGTGTAATGAAGTGTTTTTGAAAACTTTGTTTGCAAAAGAGTATAAGTATGAAAAGTTTATTTTGTTTGAGCAAGTACTTAAGAGCTAATCTACCTACTCGAAAAAAGAATCGTTCTATGTATATTTCCTTTAGGCAATGCTATCCCACTATTAGTGAATAGGTAGCACCGTCGTTGGAGTTTTGAGGGTCAATTTGAAAGGACGTACGGTCACTAAAGCAATGTTAGGACGTCTTAGTAATAACCCTAATGTCTTAGATCAATTATTCGAGGCAACAATATCCGAGGCAACCATTCCGAGGCAACTTTTCTGAACGGGACTTTGATCTTTGTTTAGACAGAAGAGCTACCACTAAACCATCCTATACTCAATGACCGTTTACCAAAGGCAACCAAGTGGGAGTGTACCCTAGGAGTGCGCATGTGCAATTGATTCAATTTCAGATTATTTATCTTTGCACATTTAGGGTTATCTAACTGTTTTAAAGTTTATCATACATTCTTGTCATGCAAACCCTAATTATTCATACATCTAACAGTTCAATATTTTGCGGAATTTAAAGTGCGGAAATTAAACTACACTATTACAAGGCTTCGGGTATTTACATAGCCAAAAACAAACCCTTGAGAAATAAAGCGATAAATGAAAATAAAAGTCCTAATTAAGCTATTACAACTTGTAGGCAGTTACATCAATATGGTAAAAATAAATAATAAAAAGTGCGCGATGAAAATTAGATCGGGAAGAAATTAGGGTTTTGACCCTTCTAACCTAATTAAAAGAAAAAAATTGTTTTTGTTGTTTTAACATTTTTTAAGAAAAGAATTTAGGTTTTAAAATTAAATACAAAAATTAATTAGTAATTAAATTAATTAATGAAAATAAATAAATGACCTATTTTTGGTTTTTTTGGTTATTTTTAAGAAAATAAAATAAAATAAAGTTAGAAATAAAACCTATTTGTTCTAATTAATTTTAATTATGTACAAAATAATTAAAGTTACCTAAAATTAACAACCTAATTAAATTAATTTAATTTTTGTATAAAAGATAAATATCTTAAATTTAATTGGATGAAAAATATTTTTTGTGATTTTTTGATAAAAAGAAAATAATTAATTTGTTAGTAAATAAAATAAATAAATCAAATGAAATAAAATAAATAAAAAAGAATAGAGAAAGAAGTTTGGGCCTGAGCATTATGGGGGTGTGAGAAGCAGTTTCTGGGCCCAAAAGATGGAGGTCCCCGCTTGACTTTTTTGGATCCAATGCATTGGCTTTGACCATGCCTTTGGTGTTCCTTCAGTGATGGCCCTTGGATCTGGCCTCAGGACACTTGGCAAGCTGGATTGTGAGGTCACATAATGGACCTTGGCTTCATGCGCGCGTTGGATTATCTGCAAGAAAATAACATGAAGAAAGTGGGGGACCTGGGATTCGAACCCAGGTCCTGAGGCACGTTCCAGCGCTTGGCAACCAGCTGAGCTATTTGTTTTTGTTATATGTAATATAAAAAAGAATTAATATAAAATAAACAAGCAAAATAATAAAATATTAGCGCAAAAATTCAAATGGACGAGTGATGGCTTGCCATGTCTTCGTCTCCCTCCTTGCATCTGTTGGTAAAAGTTAAACACTTTTACCTACAGACGTATATCCGTGGCTACAAGTCCTGTAAATCTCAAAACTCAACACAAGCGTGATAAATAAAAATGAAGGCCATGGACATCTTCGTCTGGATCTGCTGAGTTCATTGGTGGTCCTTTCATGGCCCAATTTTGCCTATAAACAAAACTCCTAAATCGAACCATAAAACCCTAGCTATGGTGAAATCCAATACAAGCCATGAAAATGCAATCAAATGTTACAGGAAGCTTGCAAACATGATGGTGATCAAGAATATATCATTAATTCATGCTATCAATGTCTAAATCATGCAAACCGAATTCAAAAATACATGGATGTCGTGATGGACTTACAACGCGATATAGGGCCTGAAAATGCTTGCTTTTGCTTGCTAGGAATCCCAGGAAGCGATTGGAATGGTCCAAGGGTCTTGAATTGGCCTGTAACTAAGAATTAGTGTTTGCACTTTTTCTTGTTTTTTCAAGTTTTGTTTCTAGTTCATACGCCTCTCTCCCTAGCTTCTTTTGGTCTTCATTCTTTCTATATGTATTGAGGAAGAGATTAGGGTTCCGAAATTGATCTCAATCTTCCTCCATCAATGAATTTGATTTGGATTTGATATCCTTGAAAACCATTCCAAAAATAGCCTAAAACCAATATTTTTGTGCACTCCAAGCTTTTACACGAATTCAAATACTTGCCAACTGGATTTGAGACCTGAAACAAGTACAAAATCTTGAGTTTTCAATGCATTGGATTTTCTCATGATTTATTTTGATTTAAATTGATTTAATTCAAATAAAAATCAAAATAAATAATAAAAATAAGATAATGACAAGTGGAAAAGGCTAGGGATCGTGGACCTTGTTTCCAACTCAAAACAAGTGAAAAAGATTGGGCCCATTTGGCAAAAATTGAAGTTTTAGGCATAGTTGACTTTTGGCAATTTTGCAAAAAGGGTCAACTTCACCAATGCACAACATACTCAATTTTGACTCTTTGAAGGTATTCTGTGACTTTTTAGAAAGCTTGAGATGACCTTTAAGCAACCCTTTTGGTCCCATCTCAATTTGACATTCCATGCTCATGTATGAAGCTTTGACAAAAAAGGTGTTTTTGTTGACTTTTCAAAATGACCTATAATGTCCAAATTCATCACTTCTTGTGGGTGCATATTTTGAACTTGGGAGATGAAGATGAAATGTAGATCATGGCATCCTCTTCAAAATTAGATTTGGATGGGTCATTTCTCATAAAGTATGAGAAAGTTATGCTTGGTTAAAGTTGAGTTGACTTTTCCTGTAAAACCCTAATTTAGCAACTTTTGGTTCTTGATGAATTATGAGCAATCCTTGATGAATAATGATCAACCCTTGATCAAATTATGAAATATACTTCAAAATGAGTATGTTGACCAAAAATCTTGAAGTTTGACTGTATGTGGGCCACAGTTGACTTTTGCCCTAACACAATCGATTTTCAGGCCTTTGAGCAATTGACTGAGCAAATTTTCTCTGTAGGGCTTGAAACTGGACATGGATGATCTTGAGAACATATTAGGACCTTGGTGAGAATTTGGGATCCCTTAGACTCAAGTAACTTGATGCAATATGAAACCTTAATTTGAGGTAGACTGCCTTAGGAGAGAGTTTGTCTGGTTAACCCTTGGACTTCCTTGAGCAACTTGGGAATCTTTCTAGAAATATTTTGAGAAATATGGGAGGGCAAATTTTGGGGTACAACAAAGTGTAATCAAGGCATGTTTTGTGTTATGTATTTATCCTTTCACATAAGTTAACGGATGTATCACCACCCCAGTGGTTAAAGCGCGCGCCTGTCATCCTTAGGTCCTGGGTTCAAGCCCCAGCGTGACCTTTTGCTATTTTTTCACTATTTTCTGACTTTTTGTGTTTTTTTGGCAGCGCTTGGGCTTTCATATGGGCCTAATCATTTTTCGCATAATACTCCTTGCATTACTGATCCACCCCCTGACTTTTCTTTATATTTTTATTTTTATTTTATTTTTCTTCAATATTATTATTATTATTATTATTATTATTATTATTATTACTATTATTATTTTTCATAAATCATAAAAAAAATCCAAATTTATTTTTATTTATTATTTATACTTATATATTTTATTTTTTCCATAAAACAAAAAAATTAAAAAATAATTTTCTTAAAACAAATTAATTTCTTTTTTTCTTAAATAATTAATCTTTAGACTTAGGTTAAATTATCATATTATTTTATTTTCTTAGTTAAAATTAATTTAGAACTTAGGTTATTTTAATTAATTAATCTTCATTTTATTTTCATTAATTCAAAACCTTTTCATAAAAAAAAACCTAAAAATCCTTTTTCAAATTAATTTCTTTTCTTAATTAGTTTAAGTTAATTTTATTTAATTTTAATTAATCATTTTCTTTAATTAGGTCAAGACAAAACCCTTTTCATAAAAAACAACAAAAATCATTTCTTTTTCCATTTATATTCTTGCATTTTATTTTCAATTTTGTACAATATTCAATATGGTTGTAATAGATAATTAGGTTTAATTTTCTTGCAAATCCCATTTGTAAATTTGTACACCCCTTCCCCTAATGATGTAATAGCGTAGTAATTTTACTTTTCGCAATTTATCGCTTTATACAAATGCTAGTAATTAGGGTTTGTATGAGAAGATAAAATCAACAAGTAGCAAACCCTAATCAAAGGCTAAACAAAGCATGAAAATCAATACACTTGCACACAAGCACCCCTAGGGTAAAATCCACTTGGTTGCCTTATAAAAATGGCCATATTATGAATGTGAGGTATGTTAGCAAAAACAAGCAAAAATATAAGATCATAGTCCCTCGATGATGCTATCTATGTTGCCTTTTCAAAATGATCTTAGTCCCTAAAGAAATATGCTAAGATACCTTGCAACATTGCTAATCATGATTACACGATGACCCACGCTCATCCCGTTTACATCCAAAGATAGGGTTACTTACCAAATCAATGGTAAGATAACAATGTCAAAGGAAAGAGGAAATAAACATGAAAGACTTTTGAGTAGGTAGATTGTTCCTAGTTGCTTGCTCAATTTCAAAACTAAAAACATCCTTGCTATTTTTCAAAACAAACACCAACACTTTCAAAAACATCTTTCAAACTTGAAAACATTATCAAAAGATCAACACTTTGTACACATTCTACGAACGATAATCATTACAAAGTTTACCTAAACTATGGCGCCTTTTCAAAATACTTTCAAAAAAACCACTCAAAGCACATTTTCAAACAAAAGCAAGTGATCTAGAAATTAACTAAGAGCCCATGGAAAACCATGGATGAAAAGGGTGCTAATACCTTCCTTTTTCATAACCTACCCCCCGAACTCAAGAAAAAATCTCAAAGGTCTTTCATGTGCTTTTTCACCTTTCCTTTTTGGATAAAATAAAAGTCGGTGGCAACTCTTGCTAACCACAACATTTGCGATAAAACACAAACCAACCAAGTCAGTTCTCCCACCGTATCACAATTGCCCTTTCGGGTTTTCAATCCACCGAGATAATTTTGGTTTACATGCCCCTAATTTTTGCCTGGATAGCCCTTTAGGGTTTTCGATCCACCAAAACGCTCCTTTTTTCCTAAGTCGCCTGCTTAAGGTTTGAGCTTAGTGAGCTTCTTGTACATAGTATTTTTGACTACGTCTGAATTTTTCGGATGCGGTAGTTCTTCCCTATCCATTGTTGTGAGGATAAGATTACCACCGGAGAATGTTGTTTTGACTACGTACGAACCTTCGTAATTGGGGGTCCGTTTACCATGTGAGTTGAGGCGAGGTAGCAGAATCTTCTTGAGTACTAGACCATGTCGTGGTTCATCTTGTACAGTATACCGTTACTTTGAAATAATTCTGAGGCTAATTCTCGTAGGGTTTATTTGCTGGAGGCATTTTCCGGATGTCATGAAACCAAGGCTTGTTATGCTGTCATTTTTTAATAGCAAGGTGTGATCGGTGGATCTGGAACTGACTGTTTAACGCTGGTTTCGCGAAATGTCGCGGTAAGCAAGAGTCGCCACCGTCTTTTATGTTCTCCAACATGGAAAGGACAAAAGCACAGCAAAATTCCTTATTGAGAATGTTTCTCGGTTCGGGAGGTAGATTTATAGAAAGGGAAGGTGTTAGCACCCTTTCTATCCATGGTTATCCATGGGCTCTTAGATACTTGCTCATTTGTGTTTTCAAAAATGTTTGTTTGCTTTTCAAGTGTGAGTGGGTTTGAAAAAAAAGTTTCTTTGAAAGTTTCAGATCGACTCTTGTATCAGTCCTCAAGAGTGTTTGAAAAATTGTTTTTTGAAAGCTTTTTGAAAAGTGTCAGTGTGAAAAGAAGTTTTGATTTGTTTTGAATTAGAGCAAGTATCTACGAGTCATCTACCTACCCTAAGGAATTAGGCTGTGTAAATGTCCTTAAGGTAGTGCCATCCCACCATTGAGAGGTAGGTAGCACCACCGTTGGAGGTGTTCGGGTCAATTCGAGGGTTAGGGACAGTGTGGTCACCGAGCAATAGTAAGATACCTTAGAAGCTACCCTTATGCCATTGATCTTTTTATTCCGAGGCAACCGTTTCGAGGCAACTTGTTTCGAGGCAACTGTTTCGAGGCAACTAGATCAATGGAACATAAGGACTCACTAAGACGTCCTATACTCGACGACCACGTTTCGAGGGGCAAGGCAACAGTGTGATCACCAGAGCAACAGTAGGACACCTTAGAAGCTACCCTTATGCCATGTTCATGGACATAAGGACTTACTAAGACGTCCTGTACTCGACGACCACGTTTCGAGGGGCAAGGCAACAGTGAGGCGTACCCTAAGAGTGGTGTGTGTATTTGTGTGTTGTATTCAGTTAATGTTTGTCTTGTCATGCATTGGGTGAGCTACGCTTTGATTTTATTTGGGCATTCATTCTTTCATGTGATTAGCAGTTAAAAGGGTGCGGAAAATAAAAATGCGGAAAATAAAGGTCCTACGCTATTACAAGGCGCGGGTCTACATCTCCAAATTAAACCAAGACCCGATTTGAATAAAAGTGCGGAAAGTAAATGTCCTAATTATCTATTACAAGGCTTTGGGGCAAATACATTATATCCACAAAAGAAATAAAAATAAATGCGAAAAGAAATAAGAATCGAGAGTGCGAGGGCGTTGGACCCTTTAAAGAAATTAAATAGAAATTATAAATTAATTAATGATTAAATAAAGAAAAGAGATTATTTTTATGTTTTTTGGTATTTTATGAAATAAAGAAAGTTAATTGAAATTAGAAATTAAAATAAAAGCCTAGTTCTAAATTTGTTTTTAATTAAAAAAATGTTTAAGTTTTAACCTAATTTATCCTAATTAATTAAATGCCACATTTATTTACAAAATTAATTAATAATAATAATAAGGAGAAAAAGTTATTTATTGAGAAAAGAATAAAGATACTAATAACCTAATTTTTATGTTTTTTTTTTATGATTATTTTAGAAAAAGACATTAAAGTTAAAAACCTAAATTTAAACTAATTGTTTTATTGGAATTTATTTACAAAAACTATTTAAAGAATTAAAAAAATTAAATAAAACATATTTTTATTTTTTAATGATTTCTGATTTTTTTGGTTTTGTGTTATTATTAAGATTAATTTTGGTGAATTAAATAAAACAAAAGAAAAACAATTAAAATAAAAAGAAGAAAAGAAAAATGGAAAAATGAAAGGTGATGCAAACCATGGGGGTGTTGACCCAATTTAGGAGGGAGCACGAAGTCACGGCAGAAGCGGATCTGGAAGCGGCGGTTGAGTCCGCGGTTGCGCGGCGGAACTGCGATTTGGACGCTTCTCGTTCTTCTGTTTTTGATTCAGAGATCCAAATTCCAGTCCTGATCTTCACAAAGAATTTTATGGATAAAGTTCAAACAATCAAAAAGAAAATTAAATAGAATAAATGAAATTGAAAATGTTAGAATTTTGTGTTGCTTTATCATGACTCAATGATGTTGTTGTGGTGCTGTCAAGAGGATGATGATTTGTGGTTGCATCAGTTTTGAGCTTATGTCAACGGTATGAACATGAGCTTGTGTAAGGTTTCTGTTTTGGTTGATGAGATTTTTGTTAAAGTTGGTTCATGGGAAATTGCACGTGAAAAGTGATTTTACAGTGCAACAAGAAGAAAAGTGGGGGTTTCCATCGAGTGGCCTCCGTATAGGATTTTGTATAAGAGAATATGAGGTTTTTTTTGTGGAATTTTTTGTTTTTTCGTTTTAGAGAGTTCTCTAGGTTGTGTTCTCTTTTTTTTTTATCACTTGCATATGCATTATGTAATGTATTTCAATTGGAATTAAGGGCCTTGAAGCCTTGCATTCATACATAAGATTTTGCCATAAACCTCCATTAACAAACTTTCCATCTTTGTACCAATTTTGAATTCTTGCTTGATTAGGCCTTGAAACAAATTTGGGATGTTGTATAATGATGATTCAAAGCTAATCAAGACCAAATATGCCCCTTAATTAACCTTCTTGATTTTTATTTGATTTTAAACGATTTAAAATGAATTAAATCCAATAAAATCAAATAAAAATGAAACAATTAATTTTAAAATTTGAAATAAAATGTGGGACACGTGGGAAGCATGGCCAAGCTGATTCAAATGGAAAAAGTGGGGCCCTTTTGTCAAAAATGAAATTTCAAGGATAAATGATTTTGGCCATTTCACAAAAATTTCCCAACTTATCCAATGCATATCTTGCTCAATTTTGAAGTTATGAACATGTTCTTGGACATTTTGGAAAGGTCTTGAAGTCATATAACCAATGTCTTTTGTCCCATGTCATTTTGATTTACCAATCTCAAGTTATGGTCTTTGACTTAAAGTGCCTTTTTGTTGACTTTTGAAAATGACCTATAATGTTGAAATTGATAACTTTTTGTGAGAGCATTTCTTGGACTTGGAATGTGAAGATGAATTGTAGGAAATGTCTTCCCCTTCAAGATGAGCATTGGATGGAATTTTTCTGATGAACCATGAAAAAGTTATGCCTTGGTCAAGTTACAGTTGACTTTTCAACTGTCCAAAAATAGAAACTTTTGCATCTTGAGACTTTTTGAGCCATACTTTGAGAATCATGATCAAGCATTGATCAAATGATGTTTGTGGCTTCAAAATAAGATGTTGACCAAAATTTTTGACTTTTGACTGCCAAATGACCATTTTGCCCCTACAGTTGACTGTTGAGCAATTAGGTTTTTTTTACTGTGCAACTTGACCTTGTGAGCCTTGAAACTTGACATGTAGGTGCTTGACAATGTATATGAGCATATGGGACTTGATTGGGCCCTTGAAAACCTCAACTTCCTTGTAAAAACCAAAACCCTAATTTGACTGGCTTAGGAGGATGGTTGACTGTGTAGCCCTTGAGTAGACTTTGAACCATTTGAGGTGATGCTTGTCAAAACTTTAAAGATTATGGGAGGGAAAATTTTGGGGTACAACAGTTGCCCTTGTTCAATCTTCTTAGACCTGAGGATGTAGATTGGCGTGTGTGCCTTTCGTGATCTGAGGGTGGAAGATGATTGAACACTAGAGTGCCCAGAAATTTGCACTCACATAGTAGAGTATCAGCAGTGTGATAGCGGGAATGGGCTTAAAGATGCCATTTGGAGAGATGATGGATAGGAGGATGGGCTTATAGATGCCATCTGGAAGTGTGACAGAACCTTGTCGGGAATGGGCTTATAGATGCCATTTGGAGACTGTCGGATAACTGAATTTGAATAAGAAATAGAATGACCGCCGTGTCTGGGGTATATCCATACTGTATCTGTATGAGCGACAAAATGTCATCCGAATCTGGATCGTATCTGGACTGAACAATAGAAGAGCATCCGGGATGGAGCATCTCTAAGTTGTTTTTTAGAAGTTTGAATCTGAATAAGCAATAGAACGGCATCCAGATTTGGAGCATCTCTAGGCTATATCTGAAAGGAAATCTGGAATGAGTGTCAGAACGTCGCCATGCCTGGGTCACATCTGAACCATATCTAGAAGGAGTCTTGAATAAGCAAAAGAACAGCATCTATATCTGGAGCATTTCCAAGATATCTCTGAGAGGAAATATGGAATAAGTATCAGAACGTCGCCATGCCTGGGTCACATCTGAACCATATCTAGAAGGAGTCTTGAATAAGCAAAAGAACAGCATCCATATCTGGAGCATTTCCAAGCTATCTCTGAGAGGAAATCTGGAATAAGTATCAGAACGTCGCCATGCCTGGGTCACATCTGAACCATCTAGAAGGAGTCTTGAATAAGCAAAAGAACATCATCCATATCTGGAGCCTTTCCAAGCTATCTCTGAAAGGAAATCTGGAATGAGTATCAGAACGTCGCCATTCCTGGGTCACATCTGAACCATATCTAGAAGGAGTCTTGAATAAGCAAAAGAACAACATCCATATCTGGAGCATTTCCAAGCTATCTCTGAAAGGAAATCTGGAATGAGTATCAGAACGTCACCATGCTTGGGTCACATCTGAACTATATCTAGAAGGAGTCTTGAATAAGCAAAATAACAGCATCCATATCTGGAGCATTTCCAAGCTATCTCTGAAAGGAAATCTGGAATAAGTATCAGAACGTCGCCATGCCTGGGTCACATCTGAACTATATCTAGAAGGAGCCTTGAATAAGCAAAAGAACAACATCCATATCTGGAGCATTTCCAAGCTATCTCTGAAAGGAAATCTGGAATAAGTATGAGAACGTCGCCATGCCTGGGTCACATCTGAACTATATCTAGAAAGAGTCTTGAATAAGCAAAAGAACAGCATCTATATCTGGAGCATTTCCAAGCTATCTCTGAGAGGAAATATGGAATAAGTATCAGAACGTCGCCATGCCTGGGTCACATCTGAACCATATCTAGAAGGAGTCTTGAATAAGCAAAAGAACAGCATCCATATCTGGAGCATTTCCAAGCTATCTCTGAGAGGAAATCTGGAATAAGTATAAGAACGTCGCCATGCCTGGGTCACATCTGAACCATCTAGAAGGAGTCTTGAATAAGCAAAAGAACAACATCCATATCTGGAGCATTTCCAAGCTATCTCTGAAAGGAAATCTGGAATGAGTATCAGAACGTCGCCATGCCTGGGTCACATCTGAAACATATCTAGAAGGAGTCTTGAATAAGCAAAAGAACAGCATCCATATCTGGAGCATTTCCAAGCTATCTCTGAAAGGAAATCTGGAATAAGTATCAGAACGTCGCCATGCCTGGGTCACATCTGAACTATATCTAGAAGGAGTCTTGAATAAGCAAAAGAACAGCATCCATATCTGGAGCATGTTTAAGCTATCTCTGAAAGGAAATCTGGAATAAGTATCAGAACATCGCCATGCCTGGGCAACATCTGAACTATATCTAGAAGGAGTCTTGAATAAGCAAAAGAACAGCATCCATATCTGGAGCATTTCCAAGCTATCTCTTTAATCTTTTTAACATAGACATGCCCTGGCCGGATGCAGGTATCGAATCCACAATCAATCGCTCACAGACATGCCCTGGCTAGATACAGGAATTGAATCTGGGATTACGATAGTTGATAGTAATCATCTTTGTATTGACCTTTCCTGAAAAAAGGCAAAACATTAGTTGTATGCAATGTCATGGTGCATGGAATGCGCGGTGTCATGACGTTTATAACCAATGGGATTGTAGAATGTGATGTTTATATCATGTATGAAAATGTGATGTTTGCGAATGTATTTTTGTCTAGGAAAATAAATCCTTGACGAATGTCGGGAGCTTATCCTGGGCTGATGTTGCAAGAATACCGGTAGGAGAAGATAACTCCGTTGGGGAATAAACTTGGCGAATAGATTACTCTGCGGGGAAAATTACTCTAGCGATCTTGCTGGGGAAAATACTCTGTGGGAAGAGAGGTACTTTACTGAGATGTTGTATGAGAACTCCGTTGGGGATACAATTGTTGAGTTACGTTTGGGAGGTTTGAGGAATTCCGCTGGGGATAGGAATACTTCGCCGAGGACGATCTTTCCGTGGCAATTAGCTGAGGATAACCCAGTTATAAGCTCTGGCGAGGAATAACCTTCTGAATAAAGACGGGGAGAGATATGCTCTGCAAAGGATAAGCTTCCAGAATCTACTGGGGATAAGCTTCCTACTGGGGAGATGATTTAACTCTCTTGGGGAGACTTTGGACTGTACTGGGAAGGGCTCCGCTGGATGTCTAGATTCTGCCGAGGAACAATCTTAGATCAAGACTGTCGAGGATGCTTGTTGAGGGTGTTTGTAGACTCTGCTGAGGAATGTTGAGATCCGCTGGGGGGAATCCAACGTCCATAAGGCTGACTGAGTAGGCTAATTCTGCTTGGGGAGAGTATGTTGACTTGCTGGCTCACTCTCTGGGGAAGTAAGGCATCTTGGTTGTTCTTCAGCTGAACCTACCTTGGTACCTTGGTGGACAGAGCAATTAGATCGCTTAGACGACTCATTATTGCCCCTGTTTCAGTGGGAGAAGGCACCTGTGGGGGTAGTTGACAAATCTTCTGGTAGACAGGTGACGAGATGCCAGGACATAGTCGTACGCTTAAATCCCTAATTTTTGCCTGGACCGCCCTTTCGGGTTTTCAGTCCACCGGGATACCCATTTCTACCCAAGCCGCCTTTTCAGGTTTTCGACTTGCCGGGTGTACAGATTTTTTCTTTTCATCCCTTATTTTTTCCCGAACCCTTTTGGTTCGCTGGGAAGCCCTTATTTTTGCCTAGGTGTGTCAACCTAGCGGGTCTTTGATTACGCGTAGTATTTTTTTCCGACTATGTCCATGCTCTCAGGATGTAGGGAGGTGCCCATGTTAGAAGTGTTTTGTCATGCCACCAGAAGATGTTTGATCAGATAAGATTCGTTGTTGGAATGCCCCAAGTGACTCAGGCGGAGATTTGCCCCAGGCTGTTCGGCTTTTGAGAGATTCTCCGAATCTTGATTTAATTGCCCCAGATGATGGACAATAATCACGTCTTCCCTTTGATTGGAAGTGCTTTTGTTCACTAGGTATTCATCGTGCGAATTTCTCTGTTGTTCGAACAAATAGTCATACGCAAACAGTATTATATCAAGAATGCAAAGCTTATGTCTGTCTTGAAGATTTTGAAAATGAATTCTTTTTTCATAAAACAAGTGAATGTTTGTAAAACGTGATGTCAACTCCGTATTTACCGTAGGCCTTATGGAGTCAGGATACCTTTCGTAACAGTATGCTTTCGAACTAACCCATGCTTCAGCTAGGACTTTTAAGGGTTATAACGTGGCCTGGTTCATGGTTTAAGAAACAAAGTATAAAGGCTCAAATTATTTGTACCCACCCGCTCTTCGTGATGTTCTTCAAACCTAAGCTTAGTTGATCGTGCGTTAGACCTTGTTTGAGTCTTTGTCCTGATGTTCCAATGATGGTTCAGATATTGATGATTTATTCTGAATAGGAAGTCATTTTTTGTGTTTTTGTTGAGGGTTTGTGCGACCTCTTTTTTTGATTTTATTATCCCTATTTTTGCCTGAACTGTTTCTTTTTGGAATTACAGTCAGTGGGATGCCCCAGTTTTGTAAGTCTCCTTCATGGGTTTTGACTTATTGGGTTTTTATTTTTGAGGTATAACGACTGCCTATCCTTATGATTATTCGGAATCATCACTGTCTTCTTTTTTTGTAAGGACCTCTTTGGTGCCATTTGTTATGCACTTGGATCAACTGAGAGACTACCCTGCCCCAGGTTATGATTAAGGGTTTTAAATTTCGAAAAGAAAAACTCCTACTTCTTTGGCTCAGAGGGGTTGACGAGGGATTATCTTCCTTATAACTCCAGTGTTTAGGGATTGAAACAATGCCTGTACCTCATCAGCGGGGTTTGTTCAAAAGCATACTATAAAGATCGTGGTATCGTTTTCGTCATCCTCCCTCAAGAGGCTTAGAATTATTAATCGAGCGTTGATCATCAGAAAAAAATATGAAAATAATTTGCATATAGTGAATACGAATATATTGCTTCAAAACATACATATGCGATGCATTAATGAAATAACAACGTTTAACATGAATAAATGTTTGAAAAATCAAAAGAAAATTACAACTTGAAAAATTCTAATGAACAAAAGTCTTCTAGTCTCAAGATCTGTTACTTCAACTGATGCATCTTGTAGGGATGGCAGAAGACCTCAGCTTGACCCACTTGGGTGAAATCCACTACTCCTTCATTAATCAGATCCTGGACCTTGTTCTTCAGAGCCCAGCAGTCGGCAGTGTCGTATCCAGGACTATCAGAGTGATATGCACACCTTTTGTTGGGATGATAGTTAGGAGCAGAGATGTTGGGGTTCCGGGGAGGAGCCCTTAATGTAATCAGATTCAACCTCAGAAGGTGTTGCAGAGCTTGAAACAAAGGCATGTTGATCTGGGTGAACTGCCTCTTGGACCTGCTTGGCCTACTCAGATCAACCTGTTGCTCTGGGCGAGGTTGTAGTTGGACCTGTGAGGTAGTAGCAATTTGGAGAGTTCTATTCTTCACCATGTCAGGTTCTTGTCCTCTTGGAAACTGATCAAAGACCTGGTCTCTGACTTGGGCAGGTTGCTTCATATGGTGTCTCTCTTGGTGGAGCTGACTGATTATGGTCCTCAACTCTTCTTGCTCCTGAGCTAGACCTTGGATGAGAGCCCTTTGCCCCAGCATTTGGGTTTTCAATGTATCTACTTCAGCTTGTAGACGTTTCAGCTGTCCGTCCTTGTCATCTTCAGCACTGTTCCTGGCTAAAGTCCCCATGAGGAGTGTCCTTAACTCTTCCTGCCCCTTGGATAGGCTTAGGAAGATCTCCTTGAACTGAGTCTCTTGAGCATGAAGACCCTGGTTATCTTGTTGGGAAGCCATTGCTGAAATAAACAGCGTAGATGGTAAGTGACCTGTAAAGAAAGGTAACTGTAATGCAATGATATCTATATATGCATGCAATGTTTTCAAGGACCTCGCGGGGTAAACAAGAAAAATTATTAGAATCTGGTAACTGGTGGCTTGATTGAAGGCACTTCATGTTGTTGAGAGTCCTTCTTCAAGGGTCAAAAGCTCACCATATCCAGTGGGTCATAGCCCCTGACAACTTTGGCTCGGGGAACTTTCCTCAAGTGTCAAAGCTCACCATATCAAGTGGGTCATAGCCCCTGACAACCTTGTCTAGAGGAAAATAAGTCCTCTTTGCCCCTTGCTGGGATAGTTGATTCATCATGACCTGCGTCACAAGCCCTTGAGGTCCTTGAAACGGATTAGTCCTTATGCAGGATGTATGCAATGGTATGATATTATGCTATGCATGGGGTAACGTAGGTAAACCCTGTTATGAGTCCCAATTAAGGACTGTAAACAAAGCCTGCAAGAAACTCAGTAACCCTGTTATGAGTCCCAATTAAGGACTATAAACAAAACCTGCAAGAAATTTCAGTAAACCCTGTTATGAGTCTCAATTAGGGACTATAAACAAAACCTGCAGGAAACTTAGTAACCCTGTTATGAGTCTCAATTAGGGACTATAAACAAAACCTGCAAGAAATTTAGTAACCCTGTTATGAGTCCCAATTAGGGATTATAAACAAGACCTGCAAGAAAACTCAATAAACCCTGTTATGAGTCCCAATTAGGGACTATAAACCAAACCTGCAAGAAAACTCAAGTGTCAGATAACAAGTAGTCAAGTTGGAAGGCACACAAGTCACACAAGAGAAGCCCTTAGAGTTTAGGCCATCATGGGGTCTGGGTATTACCCTCTTGAAGTTGGTGGGCTCAACCTGTCCTATTAGAAGTAACCGGGTTCTAAGGGTCCCAATATCACTAGATTGCTTTCATTGTTCATCGTTTCGATTTAGCCACTGAACTGGCGACCGAAATATTCCAGGAAAGCAACCCTCAATTGGGTGTAGTATCGAGTATCAACCAACCTCGGACTGCACCAAAGTCAGTTATCTCACTACCCTAAAGAGGCCAAGATAGTTCAATTAAGGTTCCTAAGGTCGGTTGATGCTTAATGACACTACGCGGAGGCCCCGTACTCTCCTTGACTGAACTCAAGGGTTACCGGTACACACCAAAGTGCCACATCAACGTAGCAAACTGTTTCAATCATGTCGGTATACCCCGCACAGTTCCCTCACAGCCTTGTTGCTACTTTCTAAGAAGGTATCCCCAGATCTGGGTTAGGATCTATAGAACTCCCAAGACAGTCCCACAATTTAAAGCAAACAAGTCAAAGCAATTGAAAACACAATGATCTTAGTCCTAAGGTACACCTCACTTTAAAAGATCCCCAGCAGAGTCGCCAGTTCTGTGATCGGTGGATCTGGAACTGACTGTTTAACGCTGGTTTCGCGAAATGTCGCGGTAAGCAAGAGTCGCCACCGTCTTTTATGTTCTCCAACATGGAAAGGACAAAAGCACAGCAAAATTCCTTATTGAGAATGTTTCTCGGTTCGGGAGGTAGATTTATAGAAAGGGAAGGTGTTAGCACCCTTTCTATCCATGGTTATCCATGGGCTCTTAGATACTTGCTCATTTGTGTTTTCAAAAATGTTTGTTTGCTTTTCAAGTGTGAGTGGGTTTGAAAAAAAAGTTTCTTTGAAAGTTTCAGATCGACTCTTGTATCAGTCCTCAAGAGTGTTTGAAAAATTGTTTTTTGAAAGCTTTTTGAAAAGTGTCAATGTGAAAAGAAGTTTTGATTTGTTTTAAATTAGAGCAAGTATCTACGAGTCATCTACCTACCCTAAGGAATTAGGCTGTGTAAATGTCCTTAAGGTAGTGCCATCCCACCATTGAGAGGTAGGTAGCACCACCGTTGGAGGTGTTCGGGTCAATTCGAGGGTTAGGGACAGTGTGGTCACCGAGAAATAGTAAGATACCTTAGAAGCTACCCTTATGCCATTGATCTTTTTATTCCGAGGCAACCGTTTCGAGGCAACTTGTTTCGAGGCAACCGTTTCGAGGCAACTAGATCAATGGAACATAAGGACTCACTAAGACGTCCTGTACTCGACGACCACGTTTCGAGGGGCAAGGCAACAGTGTAATCACCAGAGCAACAGTAGGACACCTTAGAAGCTACCCTTATGCCATGTTCATGGACATAAGGACTTACTAAGACGTCCTGTACTCGACGACCACGTTTCGAGGGGCAAGGCAACAATGAGGCGTACCCTAAGAGTGGTGTGTGTATTTGTGTGTTGTATTCATTTAATGTTTGTCTTGTTATGCATTGGGTGAGCTACGCTTTGATTTTATTTGGGCATTCATTCTTTCATGTGATTAGCAGTTAAAAGGGTGCGGAAAATAAAAATGCGGAAAATAAAGGTCCTACGCTATTACAAGGCGCGGGTCTACATCGCCAAATTAAACAAAGACCCGATTTGAATAAAAGTGCGGAAAGTAAATGTCCTAATTATCTATTACAAGGCTTTGGGGCAAATACATTATATCCACAAAAGAAATAAAAATAAATGTGAAAAGAAATAAGAATCGAGAGTGCGAGGGCGTTGGACCCTTTAAAGAAATTAAATAGAAATTATAAATTAATTAATGATTAAATAAAGAAAAGAGATTATTTTTATGTTTTTTTGGTATTTTATGAAATAAAGAAAGTTAATTGAAATTAGAAATTAAAATAAAAGCCTAGTTCTAAATTTTTTTTTAATTAAAAAAATGTTTAAGTTTTAACCTAATTTATCCTAATTAATTAAATGCCATATTTATTTACAAAATTAATTAATAATAATAAGGAGAAAAATTTATTTATTGAGAAAAGAATAAAGATACTAATAACCTAATTTTTATGTTTTTTTTTTATGATTATTTTAGAAAAAGACATTAAAGTTAAAAACCTAAATTTAAACTAATTGTTTTATTGGAATTTATTTACAAAAACTATTTAAAGAATTAAAAAAATTAAATAAAACATATTTTTATTTTTTAATGATTTCTGATTTTTTTGGTTTTGTGTTATTATTAAGATTAATTTTGGTGAATTAAATAAAACAAAAGAAAAACAATTAAAATAAAAAGAAGAAAAGAAAAATGGAAAAATGAAAGGTGATGCAAACCATGGGGGTGTTGACCCAATTTAGGAGGGAGCACGAAGTCGCGGCAGAAGCGGATCTGGAAGCGGCGGTTGAGTCCGCGGTTGCGCGGCGGAACTGCGATTTGGACGCTTCTCGTTCTTCTGTTTCTGATTCAGAGAGCCAAATTCCAGTCCTGATCTTCACAAAGAATTTTATGGATAAAGTTCAAACAATCAAAAAGAAAATTAAATAGAATAAATGAAATTGAAAATGTTAGAATTTTGTGTTGCTTTATCATGACTCAATGATGTTGTTGTGGTGCTGTCAAGAGGATGATGATTTGTGGTTGCATCAGTTTTGAGCTTGTGTCAACGGTATGAACATGAGCTTGTGTAAGGTTTCTGTTTTGGTTGATGAGATTTTTGTTAAAGTTGGTTCATGGGAAATTGCACGTGAAAAGTGAATTTACAGTGCAACAAGAAGAAAAGTGGGGGTTTCCATCGAGTGGCCTCCGTACAGGATTTTGTATAAGAGAATATGAGGGTTTTTTTTGTGGAATTTTTTGTTTTTTCGTTTTAGAGAGTTCTCTAGGTTGTGTTCTCTTTTTTTTGATCACTTGCATATGCATTATGTAATGTATTTCAATTGGAATTAAGGGCCTTGAAGCCTTGCATTCATACATAAGATTTTGCCATAAACCTCCATTAACAAACTTTCCATCTTTGTACCAATTTTGAATTCTTGCTTGATTAGGCCTTGAAACAAATTTGGGATGTTGTATAATGATGATTCAAAGCTAATCAAGACCAAATATGCCCCTTAATTAACCTTCTTGATTTTAAAGGATTTAAAATGAATTAAATCCAATAAAATCAAATAAAAATGAAAAAATTAATTTTAAAATTTGAAATAAAATGTGGGACACGTGGGAAGCATGGCCAAGCTGATTCAAATGGAAAAAGTGGGCCCCTTTTGTCAAAAATGAAATTTCAAGGATAAATGATTTTGGCCATTTCACAAAAATGTCCCAACTTCTCCAACGCATATCTTGCTCAATTTTGAAGTTATGAACATGTTCTTGGACATTTTGGAAAGGTCTTGAAGTCCTCTAACCAATGTCTTTGGTCCCATGTCATTTTGATTTACCAATCTCAAGTTATGGTCTTTGACTTAAAGTGCCTTTTTGTTGACTTTTGAAAATGACCTATAATGTTGAAATTGATAACTTTTTGTGAGAGCATTTCTTGGACTTGGAATGTGAAGATGAATTGTAGGAAATGTCTTCCCCTTCAAGATGAGCATTAGATGGAATTTTTCTGATGAACCATGAAAAAGTTATGCCTTGGTCAAGTTACAGTTGACTTTTCAACTGTCCAAAAATAGAAACTTTTGCATCTTGAGACTTTTTGAGCCATACTTTGAGAATCATGATCAAGCATTGATCAAATGATGTTTGTGGCTTCAAAATAAGATGTTGACCAAAATTTTTGACTTTTGACTGCCAAGTGACCATTTTTCCCCTACAGTTGACTGTTGAGCAATTAGGTTTTTTTGACTGTGCAACTTGACCTTGTGAGCCTTGAAACTTGACATGTAGGTGCTTGACAATGTATATGAGCATATGGGACTTGATTGGGCCCTTGAAAACCTCAACTTCCTTGTAATAACCAAAACCCTAATTTGACTGGCTTAGGAGGATGGTTGACTGTGTAGCCCTTGAGTAGACTTTGAACCATTTGAGGTGATGCTTGTCAAAACTTTGAAGATTATGGGAGGGCAAATTTTGGGGTACAACACAAGGCAATCTGCGGGCTCTTCGAAGCGTCTATTTGTATTATGCAGTTCGTGGTTAGACCAAGTTATTTTGAAAATAGATGATATAGTTGTCAAGGCATGACTGAAAATGATTTTTGCGAATTCCGCAGTCAGTTTTCAAAACATGATCCCGATATGGAACCAGTTTGGGATGTTTAGTATTCTGTTCACCATTGACTTGGCATATGGCTTATGAGAATTCTCTAGAGAAGTCAATATTGCCCCTATATCGTGCCCCGGTGCATTTGAAGCCTCGTCGAACATGGATACCCAACGTGCCCCTAGCTTGGGTTTTTCGCCAAATCTTGGTATTTTGTAGTTGCTTATTTTTACAACACTGTCTGAATTTTCCTTGGCCTATTTCTGTAGATATGTGTAATAACTTGATCAGCTTCTTTGTGGCTCCGCTCTAACATTTCCCCCTAGCCTGGTTTCTTCCGGGTCTTCCCCTGTGCTCAGATTAATGGTCTTAATAGCCTCTTAATACAGTTGTGTATTGTTAGCTTTTCTTTTTATTTCCCTCGCCATTATCTCAGAGAGTTCAAGATCTTTATTATCTTTCTCTTTAGCTTGGTCGATAGGAGCATCGAAATTATATCGGATCGCATCAGTAGCATTATCAGTGGTTTTGGGTATGAATTTACACCTTTAACATGTTTTGGTGCAAATTTAGTATATGAATATTTGAAAATGCATGTGCAGAGAAAGTATTGCCATTTTTAAATTTAAGATATAAATGCAAGAGAAAGACATGGATCTTGATTGAAAATAAAATATAACTTTTATTAATCAAAAATATTGTCTAGAACAAAACAGGGAAACCCTTACAAGCAACCCCTATGCCTCGGGCTTGACATAAGTTCTTTCGAAAACAAGAAAAATTAATTAGGAAAGAAAAAGATCTCAGGAATCTCCATGGTCGTCCATCTTTAGAGTTTTTTCTCCAGGGGCGCATTCTCGGATGAACTCAGTTGCCCCTTTGGTGTTGGCCTTGTTGGGTATTCTTGCTCCATGCATTACTCTATTTGTTGACAAAAGTCTCTGGGATCGGGGGAAAATGCACTTCGCCTTTCAGAGTAGCTTTATATTTTTCTTCAGAGTATTGTCCGAACTGGACTATCCCCCTGTCCCTTAGCCTTTTTAGAGTTCTTTCAAAAGCTTCATTGTGTTCTAGCGGGAGTCCACATCCCAACAGATATTATTTCAGTGAGTTCAACGGGGTTTTTACTTGTCTGCTTGCCCCAGAGTCAGTGACCATTTCAATTTCATTTATTGTCAGCCCATTGTGAGAAGGCGTAGGGTCTGATTTAATGTTGGGCTCCTCAAAAATGATGTCTTAAGAATCCAACAAATCCTGCACCTTGGGCTTGAAAGGCCAACACTGCTCTATGGTATGTCTAGGAGAATTAGCATGATACTCGCATCTGGCGTTGGCATCGTATCTTCGTGGGAGTGGCCCGACTGGAGGAACTAGAGGCTTGAGTTCCACTAAGGATGCTTTAACTAGCTGTTGCAATAATTGGCTAGGTGGCATAGGGAGTGGATCAAATTTCTTGGGTGGCCTTCTGCCTTGCTGCTGCCCTAGTGGGATCACTAATGGTTGTTGTACCCTGGGTTGTGACGCTGCAACATTAATTTCTCCCTCTTTTCCTTTGGGGACGCTTGAAGCAGACCGTTTTGAATTATAGGGAGCATTTGATGACCCCCCTGACATCTTACCACTTTCTATCCCGGTCTCGATTCTTTCTCCAATGGTTACTAGGTCTGAAAACCCCGAAGAGATTCTTCATACCATTATCTCATAATACAGCCCGTGTAAAGTTCCCATGAACATGTCTACTAACTCCTTCTCTAACAGTGGTGGTTGCACACGGGATGCCAACTCCCTCCATCTCTGAGCATACTCCTTGAATGACTCTTCTTTCTTTTGGGACAAATTCTGGAGTTGCATGCGGGTAGGCGCCATGTCCAGGTTATATTTTTAATGCTTTAGGAAATCATTAGCAAGATCTTCCCAGGTTCGAATATGCGTTCGCTCTAATTGCATATACCAGTCTAAAGATGCCCCACTCAGGCTATCTTGAAAATAGTGAATCATCAGCTTCTGATCGTGGGCATGGGCATGCATCTTCCTGCGGTACATACGAAGGTGATTTCTTGGACAAGTGAGACCCTTGTATTTTTCAAATTCAAGTACTTTGAACTTTGGTGGAATAACCATATCAAGAACTAGGCCCATTTCGAGAGCGTCCACCTCGAAAACGTCGAAACCCTCCGCAACTTTTAGTCTTTCCTCCAGATCTTTGTACTGATTCATCGCCGGTGGATTATCAATAGCATGAGTACCAATCGTCTTTAATGGCACTTGGTTGGAATCCTCTGGGCCATGGTCTCTGTATTGCATGTTCCAATAGTTGTCTACATTATTGGTCGGAATCTGTAGGGTATGAGATGCCCCTGCTTTTGGCGGCGGTGGGACAAACACTTCAGTTTTAACTTTTTGCTGGGCCATGACGGACTTCTGGAGTCCTGTCTCTGACTCTTTCCTTAGTTGGTGACCGCTTAATGTACCAATATTCTGGGCTACTTCTTTGAAAGCTGCCCTGGGAATCTGGTCTTGCCTGTCAATAATGTTTTTCAAAACTAGGAGAACTTGACTCAGATCCCCTTTCATTGAAGTGACATCACCCTTTACTTGGTCGAGATCCTCTTTGAATGCATCCTGAGTTTCCTCGATTTTCTCCATTGCTTTCTGTTGGTAGGCCCTGGATTGATATGGAGGCCAAGGAGGTGGAGATCTCCTTCTACCAATGATTCAACTGGAGAGACGTTTTTTTTTTTGAAAAATGAGTTTTGACATGATATGCAGGTGTTCATGAATGCATGCATGTGAATTTATATGAGCATGAAATGGTTACTTGTTTTGAATGTCTTATTCACTTGGGTATGTATTTGTCTTTCGCTTATTTTTTATTCGGTGACCAGCTTAAAAATGGACACGCCAATGAGATAGGGAATAAAATGTCATTATTGAAGGTAACATAATTCAGATATTGAAAAATATTACAATCTTAAACCAAAACTTTATTTGCGTGAAATCAGACAAAAAGGAAATAAGTCTTCTAGGTGCGCCTGCGGACATCTGATCTGGGAACCATCCCCTATTGCTGGACAAAGCTTGAGAAAGTCTTCAGCATATTATTTCCCTTTTGTTGCCTTGATTTCAGACATGCTTGGCGTGTTGGCGCGGGCAAGTTGTTTCCTTCGGTATCCATTTTTAAAGACAGTCACCGAGATCTTGAGTTCATTATTATCTTTTATATCCCCTGCGAATAAGAAAATGTAGGGTGACGAATATATGAAATACATGACGAATACATGAAATGTATGAATGCGTGGGTGTAAGGTTGAGTGACGGGATTTTGTGATAAGTACCCCTAGAAGGTAGGTTCCTTAATTTTGACCTACGGTTGGTTTACCCTCCCGAAAGGTGGCTTCCTTAAGGGTGTCATGAATAACACCAGAGGGAAAGGGCACAAGGGCCTCCCTTAGGTGGAGCCTCTTTATAGACTGAAACTTTCGTCTCAAAGTCGTGAAAGGTCTCATCATGAGATTTTAGGCTAAGGTCGTTACAAAGAGTCATGGGTGACCTTCCAAAGTCCTACTCGTCAAGAGGATATCTCTCGATAAATATTCATTTTTCGGAAGTTCGCCGACTCTAGACGAAGTCGTCACATAAACTCGCAGGGATGATATACCCCCTAAGCTAATAGACAAACCTTCTTTCTAAGGGTTATATTGGAAATATTTTTGAGATATAAAAATCCCGCCACGCAGTAAGTATATGATGATAAGAGAAATTGACAGTAAATAAATAAATGCGATAAAGTAGATAAATGCAATAAAAGAAAATAAAAATGGAAACCCAAAAATACCTAAACCTAGGGTTAAGGAGAGTCCCCAGCAGAGTCGCCAGCTGTAGCGACTGGATTTAAAATCAAGAGCCGTCACTATTAGTTTTTATCCTAGGGAAGGGAATCTAACAGAAAACCCTAATTCGTAGACAGAGATTCTCGGTTTCAGACTCAATCAGACGAAAGGAAGGTGTTAGGAACTTTTTATCTACCTTGTTCACAAGGATATTAGGCTATAGGTTTAGGTTGGGTAAAACTGGATTTTAAGTTTTAAATAGAAAGACTCACCGCAATTTTAGATCGTATGCCTACGTATCCTCTTATGAGGAGTCAGAGTCCCAATTCGTAGTTCGTATGGGGTTGGTGTTTTTTAGGGGTTTACAAATATATTTTGAATCACCTCGCACTCGGTCGGGAGTAGTGAGTACGGAGATTTTGACTTAATGTGCAGTAAGTCAAAACCAGTTTGAAACTCTTTTGCAAAAACAATTGATTATCATAGTTTATTACGAAAATAGTTTGATGATTTGTTTGTGTTTTTTAATCGTATTATTTGTGAAGATCTTAATTAATGCATGATTATAAAAATATTTGATGCAAATAATATATAAAATAATATATGCAATTTTAATATAAAGATAATTTATTTGATAATATAGTAATATTTAAATAGTAAATAAAATATATTAATAATAATATTTACATAAAAGGGATTATAAATAATAAATGATAATTATAAATAATCATAAAAAATTAAGTAATTATGAAAATATATATCAAAATATAATAATAATAATAAAAAAAAGCTATTTGATAATAATAATATTTATTGTAAATAAATAATATATATGTATATTTAAAAAAGATTAGAAATGATAATTGAATTATAAAAAGAAAATAAACAAATTAATTCAGGGAGGGTGTAAATTCTAACTAACAAGTAAAATAGGGGGTGTTAAAAGGAGATATGAGCTAGGCCCATTTGTTGTTCAGACAGGGGGGTGTAGTTCGTTTTGTGTTTTAGTAAAACAATGGAAAGGGGTACTAAAATCAATTGGGCTTAGCCCATTATATGCAATTGGAGGGTGCCGGCTGGATTGTGTGCGTGAAGGCGCAATGAGCTTATGGTGAGACTTGGCCTATGGCCATCTGATCAAGATCAAACTGATGGGATATCAAGGCGGGTGCTAGTTATGGTGAACGCACAAGCATGGGATTATAACAGAACATAAGTTTCGTTTACATTTTTTAATTTTCACTTTCCTTTGTTAATCAACCAAGCTTTGTTCGCCTTCTCTCTCCCTCTCTCTCTCTCTTCGCAAACAAACCCTTCATCTTCTCAACCCTAACCTTAAACTACCGGCGGTGGCGCAACCCCCTAGCTCCATCCTCAACCTAAACCAACCAAACCCCAACCCAACGATCAAAACAAAGAAACAAAAAGCTAAGTTACCCTCTTGATTTTCTGTTATGAATCTCCGAGCCATTGAGTTCTGGCGTTGATCTCTTCTTTGTCTGTTGCAGGTTCCGACTTGGCTCTGGCAATGGAGAGGCGATGGCGAGAGGTTGAATAGGGTGGCGATGATGTGAAGAAGGTGTTGACCAACGATGATTAGGGTTTCAAAAATTGAAACCCTAATTGCTCACCTCTTCGTCTTCAACAGGTTACAAAGTGCCCTTCTTCTTCTACGCTCTTCAAATTCATCCCTGTCACCTTCTTCTTATTTTTTCTGTATTCCAGTCCGTCGCCCTCTTGTTCTTGCTTTTACTGTAAAAATTCCCCTTTTCTGTATTCTCGTCCCCCTTTTTTTCTGTAATTAATTTTCTTATTTATAGCTTTAGGGTTAGAAATTTGTTACAGTTTGTTAGCCTTAGATTTAGGGATTAGGTTTAAAGTGATTTTTGTAATTGATTTGTTGTAATATTTTTCCATATTTTGCTTAGATTTGATTTTTAAACTTTGCTGTAATTTGATTTTGGAATAATATTAAATTTGCATTTGATTTAGTAATTATGAGATTTGTTCATAATTAGATTCATTCAGTTGATTTCTATAGTATGTATATCTTGCGTATTTTGGTTGTGATCCAAACAGTATCCGTTCTAATTGCACATACGCGTGATTTTTGGATAGATTTGAACAGTGCATGTTTTAGCACATTGGGCCAGCGCTTATGATTGGCCCAGTAGTACTTGTTTATTTCTGCCCAGCATATACTTAAATAGCTTTTTGGGCCTTAAACCACTGCCCAATTTTGTTTTTATCTGCAACAACCTTTCTTTTGTTTGATACCGCATGGGCCTGAAATGGATTTTAAAAAGATTTGATCTGACAATATTTCTCAAACACTAAATTCATGTTCCCAAAAAGATCTTTTAGTAAATCAATTATAAAAATGTTTAATAAAATATAATTGAAAATAAAAAGGTAAAGATAAAGTTAAAATGATTTTCTCAAAAATGCCAAATGGGCTAAAAAAACTCAGTGGGCCTATAGTTTGTAACAAATTTAAAACTTTAAATATTATATAGTTTACTCCCTTTTATTAACAAATGAAATAGATTTTTTTTAACAAGTTGTGAATAAGAATTTTCTTAGAAAAATAATAATAACAGCAAACATTTTATAATAATTTTTCAAAAATAAATCAGCAACAAAAATGACAAATGAACTGATTTTAAAAATCTCAATGGGTCATACGAATTCTACCATTCACTCCCTTTTTCTTTACTAACAACAAAAACATTTAAGTGGGCTTTTATAATTAACATTTATTTCTTTTCTGAAATAATTCTCCATACTCGCATCTCATGGGCCATTGGCTAACATGCTTTGCAAATAGGCCCACGGGTATATGGGCATTTCTGATTTAGAAAGCCCCACTCTCTTGAATTAAAATACACCCCCTGGTTGACTTGGACTTAAGAATGAGCCATCAGATATTGCTGAACCATCCTTAATTAAAATATCTTCTTCTATTTTTAATCTTGAAGATACGATCATAAAGGTAGGACAAATTTGGGGTACAACACTAAGTACATGACTTATATGGATACCTATGCTAATATTGCTCTGATAGAAGTATGTCTGAAAACCTGATAAGAAATCTAGTCATGGTCAATCCCTTTATGTTGTGAGCACCCCTATGCTACAAAAAAATCTTTAAGCTTTCATATTCCTTTCTATTGTAAATGACTTGTAACTAATATAATTTTTCCTATTAGGAAGCTGAACAAGCTCCCATGTATGATTTTTATTGAAGGAATACATCTCCTCCACCATAACATTCATTTAGTTATTTCTCTCCTAGCTAGCTATATCTGCTCGAAAGGTGGACAAATCTGCATAAATGGTAAAAACTACATGAGATGTCAAGTCTTCATATCCATATATTTAGGCCTATGGTGACTTTCAACATCTCAATTTGGGTTTTCTTGTGGTTTAGGTACTGTTTACATACATATTCCTCAATGGTTGTGGGTCAATATCCACATGAATCACCTCATTAATGAAAGTTTCCATTTTAGATGCTGACGCGTATTTGCAACTATCTGGTTCAATATGAACTCTTTATCAATAACAACATTTCTACTTATAACCATATTGTTTAATTGAATCCTATTGTACCCCAAAATTTTCCCTCACATATTTCTTCAAGGCATTCTTCCAAGGCTTCTCAGACACTCAGGACACTCAAGAGTTGACTAGTCAAGATGCTCCTTCTAAGCCAAAAGCCTACAACTAGGGTTTGGAATTTCTCAAGAAAATTTGGTTTGAAAAAGTATCAAGTGGCTTCCATGGTTCTTAATAGGTCCTCAACAAGGTTCATGTCAAGTTTCAAGCCCTACGTCATAAGTTTGCTCAGTCAATGGCTCAAATGCTTGAAAATCAACTATATTGGTCAAAAAGTCAACTATGGTCAACATGCAGTCAAACTTCAAGATTTTTGGTCAACATCAACATTTTTAAGTGGTATTCATCATTTTATCAATGGTTGATCATGATTTCCCTAGGAAAGTCCTCAAATCATCAAAAGTCAAGATTTGTCAAATTAGGGTTTCCTTAGGAGAAGTCAACTAGACTTTGACCAGGCATTACGTTCACATGCTTCATCAACTTTTCCCCAAACAAAGCCCATTTTGAAGAAAACTCAATTCTATACAACTTTGTTTTTGTTCCTAAGTCCAAAAAATGCTTCATTTGGAAGATATGATCTCATACATTATAGGTCATTTTTAAAAGTCAACAAAAGACACTTTTTGTCAAGGAAACATGCATCAATATAATATCTTCAAAATAAAAAATGATCAATATATAGATTGTGGAGGACATCTTGGGATTTCCAAAAAGTCCAAGATCATCTTCAAAAGGTAAAAATTGAGCAAGTTATGGTTTGCACAAGTTGGGCAAATTTGTGAAAATGCATGAAGTCAACTTTGAGCAAAATTGCATTTTTAGATTAATGGACCTAACTTTTAGGGTTCAAAAATGTTTATGACATATCCAAAGACCTCTAAACCCAACCATGCACTATTGTGATTTTTATTTCTATTTATTTGAATTTTTATTCATTTAAATATGTATTAAATCAAATAAAAAAGAAAACTTAATGGGCTAGTGCATTTGGGCTTAGCTTAAACCATTATGAGACCCATAATTTCGTGCTAACCCATCCATAAACTATCCAGATTCGTTGCACATCCAAATGGCCAAGAAAATATGCAAAAGGAAGTTTTTTAATTTGTTTGATTTTGAGTTAATTAGGGCCATGAAGTCTTGATCTCTTGCCTTGTTTGTCAATTCACTCTCCTCCTCTATAAACATGGATCCAAAGCAAGCCAAAGGGACACACATAAGTTTCTCAAAGAGTGCACTACAAAATTCTCAAAAATTCCAAAGTTGTCAAAATTTGTAGATGTATTTCTAGCCATCCTCGATCCAAACTAGTCACATATTTGTCTTCCTGAGACTCCCAGAAGTCCATATCAATCACTATCCACGCCTGAAGCATCCTAGAATGCACGAACCGAATCACTCTGGTTGGGTAAACTTCTCTCATCTGAATCTCTTAATCCATGTAATTTAAATGAATTTAAAACACATATTCATGTTCATGCTATTATTTAGAAATATTCTAACGTATTACATGAAAGATTAAATGCTTAAATTACAGGATGCAGTTAAGATACTCCTCTTCTAGATCCTGGGTTCGAGTCCCATGTTTTTCACTTTTGTGTTTCAATATTTTTTTGAAGCTCTTGGGCTATTTTTGAAATAGGCCTGGTGTGATCGGTGGAAATAGAACTGACTGTTTTTTAAGCTGGTTTCGCGAAATATCGTGGTAAGAAAGAGTCGCCACCGTCTTTTATGTTCTCCAACATGGAAAGGACAAAAGCACAACAAAATTCCTTCTTTGAGATGTCTCTCGGTTCGGGAGGTAGATTTATAGAAAGGGAAGGTGTTAGCACCCTTTCTATCCGTGGTTATCCACGGGCTCTTAGGTACTTGCTCTATGTTTTCAAAATTGTTTGCTTTTCAAGTGTGTGTGGGTTTTGAAAAAAGTTTCATTTGAAAAATTTCTAAGTAACTCTTGTATCTGTCCTCAAGAGTGTATGAAATGTTTTGTTTGAAAACTTTTTGAAAGTGTAGGTGCGAAAAGTATTTTTGTTTGTTTGAGAGAGCAAGTACCCAGGAGAAATCTACCTACTCTAAGGAATTAAGCTGTGTAAGAGTCCTTTAGACAGTGCTATCCCACTATTGAGAAGTAGGTAGACCCGTCGTTGGAGTTATTCGGGTCAATTCGATTATTAGGGACATGTGGTCACCAAAGCAATGGTAGGACACCTTAGCCGTAACCCTAATGTCCTAGACCCTTTTTATCCGAGGCAACCGTTTTGAGGCAACTGGATCTTAGACAGGAGGGCGACCTCTAAAACACCCTATACTTGACGACCACGTTTGAGGCAACCAGTGAGGCGTACCCTAGGAGTGGCATGTGCATGTGTGTTGTTTCAGTTTATATTTATCTTTGAACATGTTATTTGTGAGCTACACTTTGATTTTATTTTTTCAGACAAGTCTTGCATGCATTTTTAACAGTTAAGAGTGCGGAAAATAAATTGCGGAAAGTTGAATCTACGCTATTACAAGGCGCGGGTCTATACATCGCCAAAAACAAACCCGTTTGGAAAATAAATGCGAAAAAGGTAAATAAAGCGATAAAAGCCTAATTAACTATTACATCCTCGAAAACAGTTACATCAATAATCAAAAATAATAACGCGCGAATGAAATTAAATCGGGAGCGTCTTAGGGTTTTGACCCTTTTTGAGAAAAGAATTGAAATTGTCCCTTTTTGCAATTTAATTAAAATTAAACCTAATAACTAATGAATTAATTAATTAAAAGAAAAAGTATTTTTTTATGTCTTTTAGGTCTTGATGAAAATAAAATCAAAAGAATTAAAATTGTCAAAAGAAAAAAAAACCTAATTCTAATTTATTTATTTATTATGAAAAATAGTCAAAATTAAACATAATTATACTAAATTAATTGGTTAGCATTTTATTTACAAAAATAATAATTGAAATTAATAAATAATAATGAAAAAAATATTGTTTTCTGAATTAATTATAAAAATAGCTATTTGTTAATTAAACAATAATAATTAATAATAGTTAATAAAAATTAGTAAAAAGAAAATAAAAGGGAAATTGTGAAAGAACCATGGGGTGTTGGGCCCTTAGGGAGGTTTTGTAAGCAATCTGAAGCCCATTTGTTTCCAAGCCACGTTTGACCTTTGTAATTGGCTGCGCTGGCTTTGACTGGGAACATGATGGTCATCCATCCCATGGCCATTGGATTGATCTTTGAGGCCACTTGGCGCATGATCATTTGATGCACATGGTGGAAAGCCTTTGTGAAACCTGCACCTGATTACATTATGAAAAATAATACAAGGAGTTTGGGTGGACCTGGGAATCGAACCCAGGTCCCAATGGTTCTTGGACAGATCACCAACCACTGAGCCAACCTGCACGCGTTTGTATGTATAATGGATAATAAAAATAATATATAAAAAATCAATTATGCTGGAAACCAAGAAAAAGCGCGCATTATATTTGAATCATCCAATAACACATTAACAACTCATCATCGACTTCCCTAAACCTGCAAAACAAAGGTTGGATAGCGGGGGTTTTTAACCCCCACAAAATGCAAAAAGGAAAAATAGCGATTAGGTCCCTGACGCATATAAATATGGCGCGATGGTTGGGTTGAGTTCGTCTGGCCTTGACGAATTCAACCATATGCGTCTCAAGGTCCAATTTTTCCTATAGAGAAAACCCCCAAATTCAGAGCTTGGAAACCCTAGAACATTATCATGGCAACTTCTGATTTAAGACATCTTAATCCAATTGACTTATGCCAAAAGCTTCCTATGATTGCTAACAACACAAAACAAACAAAAAATTATGTTAAATGCTCATGAATTGGATGTTACGATTTTGAATAAAAGTATCAAACCGTATGACTGTTATGGGCGATTCTTGGAGCTATGAAACTGGAAACTGATTGCAAATCGTTCAGGAAACTCCCAATAATGTCTTTGGATCCACAAAAGTCCTTAATTCGCCCTAGAACATTGAAAACAGTTTTGAGTTTCTTTGATATTTTTTGGAATTGGTTCTGGTGTTTTTTAGCAATTTGCACGTGTGAGGAATTAGGTTTGGCTTCAGTATATGTAATGAAATGAAAACTAGGGTAAATCTTGGTCCAAAAATCCATGGCATTAATGTTTGAATATTTGATTTTCAATCAAATAATTTTGCATCTTTTTGATTGAACAACCTTGCCAAATTGGGAGATTTTGTCCCCTTGATGTGTACACGAAATCTCCAGCTTGTCTTGGTCATATTTGCTTCATAAAAAGATTTGAAAACCCTATCTTGATATTTTCCTACAATTAAATGAATTAAATGAATTAATAATCAATTAAAAATCCAAATAATTAATAAAAATAAGAAAATAATTCAATTTAATCTCAATGGGTCGTGCATAAGCCTTGGGTAAAGATTCAAGAAGGAATTTGGGGCCCATTAGCAAAAACAAGGTGTTTTAGGCAAAGTTGACTTTTGCAAATTCCCAAAAATTTCCCAACTTCTACAATGCATATCTTGCTCAATTTTGATCATATGAACATGTTCTTGGACATTTTGGAAAGGTCATGAAGTCCTCTAACCAATGCCTTTGGTCCCATGTCATTTGGATTTACCAATCGCAAGGTGTGGTCTTTGGCTTAAAGTGCCTTTTTGTTTACTTTTGAAATTGACCTATAATGTAGAAATTGATAACTTTTTGTGGGAGCATTTCTTGGACTTGGAATGTGAAGATAAGTTTTAGGAAATGTCATCCCCTTCAAAATGAGCATTGGATGGGATTTTTCTGATGAACCATGAAAAAGTTATGCCCTGGTCAAGTCACAGTTGACTTTTCAACTGTCCAAAAATAGTAACTTTTGCATCTTTGATGATTTTTGAGCCATTCTTGTGGAATCATGATCAAGATTTGATCAAATGATGACTGTGAGCTCAAAATAAGATGTTGACCAAAATTTTTGACTTTTGACTGTAAAATGACCATTTTACCCCTGTAGTTGACTGTTGAGCAAATAGGCTTTTTGACTGTGCAAACTGGCATTGTGAATCTTGAAACTTGGCATGTAGATGATTGACAATGTATATGGGCACATGGGACTTGATTGGACCATTGAAAACCTCAAATTCCTTGAAGGAACCAAAACCCTAATTTTGACTGGCTTAGGAGGATGTTTGACTGGGCAACCCCTTGATCCACTTGAAGATTGATCTTGACAAATCTTGAAAGATATGGGAGGGCAAATTTTGGGGTACAACAGTTGCCCCTGTTCAATCTTCTTAGACCTGAGGATGTAGATTGGCTTGCGTGCCTTTCGTGATCCGAAGGTGGAAGATGATTGAACACTAGAGTGCCCAGAAATTTGCACTCGCATAATAGAATATCAGCAATGTGATGGCGGGAATGGGCTTATAGATGCCATTTGGAGAGATGGTGGATAGGAGGATGGGCTTATAGATGCCATCTGGATATGTGACAGAACCTTGTCGGGAATGGGCTTATAGATGCCATTTGGAAGTGTAATGGATAGTTGAATCTGAATAAGAAATAGAATAGCTTCCGCGTCTGGAGCCTATCTAGTCTATATCTAATTGCTAACGTCTGAATAAATAGTAGAATGACCGCCGCGTCTGGGGTATATCCATATTATATCTGAGTGAGTGACAGAGTGTCGTCCGAATCTGGATCGTATCTGGAATGTCTTTTGAATGAATCTGGACTAAACAATAGAATAGCATCCGGGTCTGGAGCATCTCTAAGTTGTCTTTAGAAGTTTGGATCTGAATAAGCAGTAGAATAACATCCGGGTCAGGAGCATCTCTAAGCTATATCTGAAAGGAACTCTGGAATAAGTATCAGAAAGTCGCCATGCCTGGGTCGCAACTGAACTATCTCTAGAAGGAATCTCTGAATAAGCAATAGAATAACATCCGGATCTGGAGCATCTCTAGGCCATCTCCGGAGAGAAATATGAATAAGCAGTAGAATAACATTTGGGTCAGGAGCAACTCTAAGCTATATCTGAAAGGAAATCTGAATAAGCAAAAGAATAGCATCCATATCTGGAGTATTTCCAAGCTATCTCTGAAAAGACACTTTGAATAAGCAAAAGAATAGCCTCCATATCTGGAGCATTTCCAAGCCATTTCTGGGAAGAAACTCTGAATAAGCGATAGAATAGCATCCGGGTCCTGGAGCATCTCTAAGCCATCTCTGAGGGGGAATCTGGAATAAGTATCAGAATGTAGCCATATCGGGGCCGCATCTGAACCATTTCTAGAAGGGAATCTAGAATAAGTATCAGAATGTAGCCATGTTTGGATCGCATCTGAACCATCTCTAGAAGGGAATCTGGAATAAGTATCAGAATGTAGCCATGTCTGGATCGCATCTGAACCATCTCTAGAAGGACATCTGGAATAAGCAATAGAACAACATCCGTGTCTGGAGCATCTCTAAGCTATCTCTAGAAGGAAGTTTGAATAAGCAAAAGAACAACATCCATATCTGGAGCATCTCTAAGCCATTTCTGGGAAGAAACTCTGAATAAACGATAGAATAGCATCCGGGTCCGGAGCATCTCTAAGCTATCTCTGAGAAGAAAATCTGAATAAGCAAAAGAATAGCATCCATATCTGGAGCATTTCCAAGCCATTTCTGGGAAGAAACTATGAATAAGCGATAGAATAACATCCAGGTCCTGGAGCATCTCTAAGCCATCTCTGAGGAGAAACTTTGAATAAGCAAAAGAACAGCATCCATATCTGGAGCATTTCCAAGCTATCTCTGAAATCTCTTTAATGTAGATATGCCCTGGCTAGATACAGGTATCGAATCCACAATCAATCGCTCACACATATGCCCTGGCTAGATACAGGTATTGAATCTGGAACTGCGACAGTTGATAGTAATCATCTTTGGATTGACCTTTTTCCTGAAAAGGCAAAACATTAGTTATATGCAATGTCATGATGTATGAAATGCATGATGTCATGATGTTCTCGAAACGAGATCGTGTCGTATGCACTTTATCATGTATGTAAGCATGATGTATAAAATGTGAAGTGTTTATGAATGTATTTTCGTCTAGGAAAATAAGTCCTTGACGAATGCCGGGAAATTGTTGAATCCTGGGCTGATGTTGAAGAGTAGAGTTCTTCGTTTCCGCTGGGGATGATGATTGCAAGAATAAACCGGTAGGAGAAGATGACTCCGTTAGGGAATAAACTTGTTGAAGAGATTACTCTGCGGGGAATTACTCTGTGGGAAGAGATACTTCGCTGAGGTTTTGATGATAACTCCGCTGGGGACTCCGTTGATAAGTTTTGTTGGGGAATTTGATGAACTCCGCTGGGGGGTAGGAAGAACTTCGACGAGGATGATCTTTCCGTGGTAATTAGCTGAGGATAACCCAGTTAGACCCTGGTAGGGAATAACCTTTGAATATGGCTGGGGGCGCATTCGTACTCTGCAGGAGACAAGCTTCCAGACTCTACTGGGGATATGGATTCCACTCTCCTGGGGAATCTTTTGGACTGTACTGGGGAATGGTTCCACTGGGGTGTCTGGTATTCCGCCGGGGAACAATCTTATATTAAGACTGCCGGAGATGCTTGCTGAGGAATCTCTGTACACTCTGCTGGAGAATATTGAGATCTTCTGGGGATAACCCGACTTCCTTAAGGCTGACAGTAGACTAACTCTGCTCGGGGAGAGTGTTGCTGACTTGTTGGAGATATTGTGCCTTTTCGGGGCTGACGGGAGACCAACTCTGCTCGGGGGAGAGTACTGCTGAATCTTGTCTTACTTTCGGGGAGTGAAGGTATCCTGGTTACGTTCTTCAGCCGAACCTATCTTGGTACCTTGGTGGACAGAGCATCTAGACTGCTTAGACAATTCTGATTGCCCCAACTTCTGTGGGAGAAGGTACCTGTGGAGGTGCTTGATGGCTGCCGATTGATAAATCTTCTTCTGGTAGGCAAGTGACGAGATACCGGGACATAGTCGTACGCTTTGATCCCTAATTTTTGCCTGGACCGCCCTTTCGGGTTTTCAGTCCACCAGGATACCCATTTTTGCCCAAGCCGCCTTTTCAGGTTTTCGACTTGCCGGTTGTACAGATTTTTCTTTTTTTCATCCATTATTTTTCCCGAACCCTTTTGGTTCGCCGGGAAGCCCTTATTTTTGCCTAGGTGTGTCAACCTAGCGGGTCTTTGATTGTGCGTAGTATCTTTTCGACTATGTCCAGGCTCTCAGAGTGCAGGGAGTTGTCACTGTCAGTAGTGTTGTGTTGCCATACCACCAGAAGATCTTTGTTTGATCGTCCAATGCCCCAAGTGATCCAGATGGAGATTTGCCCCAAGCTGGTTTGCCTTTTGAGAGATTCTCCGAATCTTGACTTAACTGCCCCAGATGATGGACAATGATCATGCCATGCCCCTTGACTGGAGGTGCTTTTGTTCATTAGACATTCGTCGTGCGAACTTCTATGTTGTTCAAACAAATAGTCATATGCAAGCAATGTTATATTAAAAATGCAAAGCTTATGTCTGTCTTGAAGTTTTTTGAAAATGCATTTTTTCATAAAAAACAAGTGAATTTTTTGTAAACTGTGATGTCAACTCGTTATTTTACCGCAAGCCTTAAGGAGTTAGGATACCTTTGGTAACAGTATGCTTTCGAACTAACCCATGCTTCAGCTAGGACTTTTGAGGGTTATAATGTGGCTTGGTTCACGGTTTTAAGAAACAAAGGATAAAGGCTCAAAATTTATTTGTACCCACCCGCTCTTCGTGATGTTCTTCAATCCTAAACTCAGCTGATCGTGCATTAGACCTTGTTTGAGTCTTTGTCCTGATATTCCAATGATGGTTCGGATATTGACAGTTTATTTTGAATAGGCAGTCATGTCTTTTTTGTTGAGGGTTTGTAGGACCTCTTTCTTTTTGATTTTGTTATCCCTGTTTTTGCCTGAACTGTTTCTTTTTGAAATTACAGTCAGCGGGATGCCCCAGTTTTGTAAGTCTCCTTCATAGGTTTTGACTTATTGGGTTTTTATTCTTTTAGAGATAATGACTTCCTGTCTTTATGATTATTCGGAACCATCACTGTCTTTTGTTTTGGAAGGACTCCTTTGATGTTGTTCATTGTGCACCTGGATCAACTGAGAAAACTACCCTGCCCTAGGTTATAATTAAGGGTTTTAATTTTTGTGAAAAGAAAAACTCCAACTTCTTTAGCTCGAAGGGGTTGACTAGGGATTATCTTCCTTATAACTCCAGTGTTTAGGAATTGAAACAATGCCTGTACCTCATCAGCGGGGTCTGTTCAAAAGCATACTGTAGATTGTGGTATCGTTTTCGTCATCCTCCCTCAAGAGGCTTAGAATTATTAATCGAGCATTGAACATCACAAAAAATGAAATCAATTTTGAATATAATGAATACGAATAGATTAATTCAAACAGACATATGCGATGCATTAATGGAATAAACAAGTTTGCTATGACATTAATTGTTTGTATAAGCAAAGAAAAATACAACTCGGAAATTCAAATAAACAAAAGCCTTCAATGATTTGGCAAAGGGGCAGTGATTATGTTTGGAGTCTCTAGTGCTTCAAACTGGACTTCTTTAGCATCAATTATGTCTTGGATCTTGTTCTTCAGAGCCCAACAGTTGTCCGTAGTATGCCCCGGGCTATCAGAGTGGTATGCGCACCTTTTGTTGGGATGATAGTTAGGAGCAGAAGTGTTTGGATTCCGAAGAGGAGCCCTTAAGGTAATCAACCCTGCCTTCAACAATTGCTGTAGCGCTTGATCCAGTGACATGTTGATCTTAGTGAACTGTCGTTTGGGTGCGACCTCCTTACGTTGCTGCCCCTGTCTTTGCTGAGCAGGCATAGGATTAGAGATCTGGGTTGCCCCTACATGTTGATCATGACGGCTCTTTTTACCATGCACATCGTTGGACTCCTTTTTTCCATGGTAAGGCTTTTTATGAGCATCCGAAGGTGCAGCTTCTTGAATCTTTCCAGCCCTGATACCAGCTTCAATCCTCTCCCCGGTCAAGATCAAATCTGTAAACCCAGCAGAAGAATTCCCAATCAGATGGTTGAAGAAAGGCCCAGACAGGGTCCCCAAGAACGTATCAACGAGCTCACGGTCGGTCAGAGGTGGTTGCACCCTTCCAGCAAGGTCTCTCCACTTTTGCGCATATTCCTTGAATCCTTCACCCGTCCCTAGTGACATACCCTGGAGTTGGGTGCGCGTAGGAGCGAGGTTGGAATTGTACTGATACTGCTTGTAGAACGTAGTAGCCAAGTCCTCCCAGTTACGAATACTGGCTCCATCCAGCTGATAGAACCATTCGAGTTGAGTCCCTGAAAGACTTTCCTGGAAGAAATGGATCCATAAGTTCTTGTCAACAGTGTAAGGTTGGATCTTCCTTACATAGGATCTGAGATGCAGCTTAGGACAGGAAGCCCCGTCGTACTTTGCAAAAGAAGGTGCCTTGAACTTGTGGGGAATCACTACCCCAGAGGATAGACCTAGATCTTCGAAGTCCAGGCCGGGCACTTTTTGTATCTCCATAACACTTAACCGGTCTTCGAGCTGTTTGTACTAGTCCTCAGCTGGAGGGTACTGTTCATCATTGAAATCCGTCTCGTTGTCGGAGACCACGGGACTAGGAACCCTTCCCCCTTGGGGACTTTCTTTCCCTACAGAGGAAGTAGCCAGATCAGCCTCATTATGCAGTGTATTCCCAAACCTCCGTCCAGTGTTAAATAACACAGTCCTCTTCTTCTTCTTCAAAAGCAGAGTCTTCAATTCCTGTTGACCCTGGGCTAGGCTCATAACCAACTCCTAGAACTGGGCATTCTGGGCCTGGAGGGCCTTAATAGCTTGTTCAGTGGATGATTCAGGATTCATGATGATTGCTGAAATAAACAGTGAAGAAGGTAAGTGACATGTAACAAGGGTACCTGTAATGCAGTGATATGTATGTATGTATGCAATGTTTTCAAGGATCTCGCGGGGTAGACAAGAAAATTGTTAGAATTTGCATTTTGTAGCTTGATGGAAGGCACTGCATATTGTTGAGAGTCTTTCTTCAAGAGTCAAGGCTCACCATATCGAGTGGGTCATAGCCCCTGACTCAAGTTATCAACCTTGGCTAGAGGAAAATAAATCCCCTTTTCCCCTTGCTAGACAATTGGTTCATCATGACCTGCATCACAGACCCTTGAGATCCTTGAAATGGGTTAGTCCCTATGCAGGATGCATGCAATGGTATGATGTTATGCTATGCATGGAGTGATGTAAGTAGGCCCTGTAATGAGTCCCAATTAAGGACTGTAAACAAAACCTGCAAGGAACCCGTGTTATTAGATAATAAGTATGCAAGTAGTTCAAGTATGAAGGCACACAAGTCACACAAAAGAGCCCTTAGATTTTAGGCCAGCATGAAGTTTAGGTACTACCCTCTTTCAGTTTCGTTGGTTAAGACCTGTCCTATCAAAAGTAACCGGGTTCTAGAGGATCTCAATATCATTGACTACCCTCAATCGGTCATAACTCCAGCATCGCAATCTTTTCTTGCAGCCAGAACCATCGCGAGAGTTTAGCCTCAATGAGTGTAGCATACTGCTACTGTTCTATGGCCAAGTTGGGTCAATTTAGGGTTCTAAGGTCGGTTGGTGCTTAATGACTCCCCAGAAGACCCATATTCTCCTCTTTGCAACACAAGGGATATCGGTACAGACCAAGGTGTCACACCAATGTAGCCACTGCTTCACCCGTGTCGGTCTACGCCGGACAGGTCCCTCAGAGCTTATACTACCTAAAAGGGTATTCCCCAGATCCAGGTTAGGATCTATGAAACTCCGATGCAAACCCACAAATATAAAAGCAATCAAGACAAGCAATTGAAAACATAAGAGTGGTCTAATCCTAAGGTACACCTCACTTATTAAGTCCCCAGCAGAGTCGCCAGTTCTGTGATCGGTGGAAATAGAACTGACTGTTTTTTAAGCTGGTTTCGCGAAATGTCGCGGTAAGCAAGAGTCGCCACCGTCTTTTATGTTCTCCAACATGGAAAGGACAAAAGCACAACAAAATTCCTTCTTTGAGATGTCTCTCGGTTCGGGAGGTAGATTTATAGAAAGGGAAGGTGTTAGCACCCTTTCTATCCATGGTTATCCACGGGCTCTTAGGTACTTGCTCTATGTTTTCAAAATTGTTTGCTTTTCAAGTGTGTGTGGGTTTTGAAAAAAGTTTCGTTTGAAAAATTTCTAAGTAACTCTTGTATCTGTCCTCAAGAGTGTATGAAATGTTTTGTTTGAAAACTTTTTGAAAGTGTAGGTGCGAAAAGTATTTTTGTTTGTTTGAGAGAGCAAGTACCCAGGAGAAATCTACCTACTCTAAGGAATTAAGCTGTGTAAGAGTCCTTTAGACAGTGCTATCCCACTATTGAGAAGTAGGTAGCACCGTCGTTGGAGTTATTCGGGTCAATTCGATTATTAGGGACATGTGGTCACCAAAGCAATGGTAGGACACCTTAGCGGTAACCCTAATGTCCTAGATCCTTTTTATTCGAGGCAACCGTTTCGAGGCAACTGGATCTTAGACAGGAGGGCGACCTCTAAAACACCCTATACTTGACGACCACGTTCGAGGCAACCAGTGAGGCGTACCCTAGGAGTGGCATGTGCATGTGTGTTGTTTCAGTTTATATTTATCTTTGAACATGTTATTTGTGAGCTACACTTTGATTTTATTTTTTCAGACAAGTCTTGCATGCATTTTTAACAGTTAAGAGTGCGGAAAATAAATTGTGGAAAGTTGAATCTACGCTATTACAAGGCGCGAGTCTATACATCGCCAAAAACAAACCCGTTTGGAAAATAAATGCGAGAAAGGTAAATAAAGGGATAAAAGCCTAATTAACTATTACATCCTCGGAAACAGTTACATCAATAATCAAAAATAATAACGCGCGAATGAAATTAAATCGGGAGCGTCTTAGGGTTTTGACCCTTTTTGAGAAAAGAATTGAAATTGTCCCTTTTTGCAATTTAATTAAAATTAAACCTAATAACTAATGAAATAATTAATTAAAAGAAAAAGTATTTTTTATGTCTTTTAGGTCTTGATGAAAATAAAATTAAAAGAATTAAAATTGTCAAAAGAAAAAAAAACCTAATTCTAATTTATTTATTTATTATGAAAAATAGTCAAAATTAAACCAAATTATACTAAATTAATTGGTTAGAATTTTATTTACAAAAATAATAATTGAAATTAATAAATAATAATGAAAAAAATATTGTTTTCTGAATTAATTATAAAAATAGCTATTTGTTAGTTAAACAATAATAATTAATAATAGTTAATAAAAATTAGTAAAAAGAAAATAAAAGGGAAATTGTGAAAGAACCATGGGCTGTTGGGCCCTTAGGGAGGTTTTGTAAGCAATCTGAAGCCCATTTGTTTCCAAGCCACGTTTGACCTTTGTAATTGGCTGCGCTGGCTTTGACTGAGAACAAGATGGTCATCCATCCCATGGCCATTGGATTGATCTTTGAGGCCACTTGGCGCATGATCATTTGATGTACATGGTGGAAAGCCTTTGTGAAACCTGTACCTGATTACATTATGAAAAATAATACAAGGAATTTGGGTGGACCTGGGAATCGAACCCAGGTCCCAATGGTTCTTGGACAGATCACCAACCACTGAGCCAACCTGCACGCGTTTGTATGTATAATGGATAATGAAAATAATATATAAAAAATCAATTATGCTGGAAACCAAGAAAAAGCGCGCATTATATTTGAATCATCCAATAACACATTAACAGCTCATCATCGTCTTCCCTAAACCTGCAAAACAAAGGTTGGATAGCGGGGGTTTTTAACCCCCACAAAATGCAAAAAGGAAAAATAGCAATTAGGTCCCTGACGCATATAAATATGGCGCGATGGTTGGGTTGAGTTCGTATGGCCTTGACGAATTCAACCATATGCGTCTCAAGGTCCAATTTTTCCTATAGAGCAAACCCCCAAATTCAGAGCTTGGAAACCCTAGAACGTGTTCATGGAAACTTCTGATTTAAGACATCTTAATCCAATTGACTTATGCCAAAAGCTTCCTATGATTGCTAACAACACAAAACAAACAAAAAATTACGTTAAATGCTCATGAATTGGATGTTACGATTTTGAATAAAAGTATCAAACCGTATGACTGTTATGGGCGATTCTTGGAGCTATGAAACTGGAAACTGATTGCAAATCGTTCAGGAAACTCCCAGCAATGTCTTTGGATCCACAAAAGTCCTTAATTCGCCCTAGAACACTGAAAACAGTTTTGAGTTTCTTTGATATTTTTTGGAATTGGTTCTGGTGTTTTTTAGCAATTTGCACGTGTGAGGAATTAGTTTTGGCTTCAGTATATGTAATGGAATGAAAACTAGGGTAAATCTTGGTCCAAAAATCCATGGCATTAATGTTTGAATATTTGATTTTCAATCAAATAATTTTACATCTTTTTGATTGAACAACCTTGCCAAATTGGGAGATTTTGTCCCCTTGATGTGTACACGAAATCTCCAGCTTGTCTTGGTCATATTTGCTTCATAAAAAGATTTGAAAACCCTATCTTGATATTTTCCTACAATTAAATGAATTAATAATCAATTAAAAATCCAAATAATTAATAAAAATAAGAAAATAATTCAATTTAATCTCAATGGGTCGTGCATAAGCCTTGGGTAAAGATTCAAGAAGGAATTTGGGGCCCATTAGCAAAAACAAGGTGTTTTAGGAAAAGTTGACTTTTGGAAATTCTCAAATATTTCCCAACTTCTCCAATGCATATCTTGCTCAATTTTGATCATATGAACATGTTTTTGGACATTTTGGAAAGGTCTTGAAGTCCTATAACCAATGCCTTTGGTCCCATGTCATTTGGATTTACCAATCTCAAGGTATGGTCTTTGACTTAAAGTGCCTTTTTGTTGACTTTGGAAATTGACTTATAATGTAGAAATTGATAACTTTTTGTGGGAGCATTTATTGGACTTGGAATGTGAATATGAGTTATAGGAAATGTCATCCCCTTAAAAATGAGCATTGGATGAGATTTTTCTGATGAACCATGAAAAAGTTATGCCCTGGTCAAGTCACAGTTGACTTTTCAACTGTCCAAAAATAGTAACTTTTGCATCTTTGATGATTTTTGAGCCATTCTTGTGGAATCATGATCAAGACTTGATCAAATGATGATTGTGAGCTCAAAATAAGATGTTGACCAAATTTTTTGACTTTTGACTGTAAAATGACCATTTTACCCCTGCAGTTGACTATTGAGCAAATAGGCTTTTTGACTGTGCAAACTGACATTGTGAATCTTGAAACTTGGCATGTAGATGCTTGACAATGTATATGGGCACATGGGACTTGATTGGAACATTGAAAACCTCAAATTCCTTGAAGGAACCAAAACCCTAATTTTGACTGGCTTAGGAGGATGTTTGACTGGGCAACCCCTTGATCCACTTGAAGATTGATCTTGACAAATCTTGAAGAATATGGGAGGGAAAATTTTGGGGTACAACACCTGGGTTCGTTTGCTCCTGGCACCCCTCTATTTTTTGGCACAAACGTTGAGCTCTGGCCGGTTTGGGCCAAATGATCTTCAGACTCTCACCCCTAATTACTTCTACAGGCCCATTTCCTATTTTTTTTTCTTTTCACTTTATTTATTTAAACTTTCCTTTAATTCTTTTTATAACAAAAAAAATCATAAAATCAAAATCACAAAAAATAATTAGACTTAAATTTTCATTAATTAAATTAATTTTTAATTAATTATTTTCAATCATTTTTTTTCTTAATTAATTAGCACTTAGGTTTCCACAAGTTTAATTTAATTATTTTTCTAAACAACAAATAAAAAACAGTTTTTACCACTTAAGATTTTTTAGGTTTTCTTTACATCTTTCTCTTTTCTTTCCCGCGCGTTTATCTATTTTTATTCGCATTATTTTTACAATTATGTAATTGTACATGGGATGTAATAGACTTTAACTAGGACCTTTTTACTTTGTATTTCCCCCATTTTTTGGTTTGTAATTCCCCCCATCCGAAAGCATTGTAATAGCGTAGATTCAAATTTCCACATTTTTATTTTCCGTACCTATATTAGCTGCTAGATATATGCTAATAGGCTTGCATGGAAAGAATTAAAAACAAACACTAGAAAACCTAACATTCAAGACAAATAACTGAAACACAAGACACTCGCACACGTGCACCTCTAAGGTACCTCCACTTGTTGCCTTCGGGAGAAAAAAAACAGGCACGTCCCTCGAACGTGGGACGCTTTAGCAAAGACCCTCGATTAAAAAGATCGTAGTCCCTCGATAAACTTTTTGGTACTGTCTTCAGTAAACGATCTAGTTCCTTATGATAAAATTGCTAAAGTGTCTTACGAGTTGCCTTTATGACTGTATGATGACCCGTGTCTGTCCCTCAAAACATCCAACGACATTTCTACCTACTGACTAATAGTAGTATAACACTGTCTAAAGGAGAAGAGGAAAAGAACAAAGACTGTTCGAGTAGATAGACAGTTCATAGTTGCTTGCTCACGAAAAACTAACAAAACAATTTGTTCACACATGAACTCTCTTTTTTCTAAATATTTTCAAAGACAAAACACTTTTTTATATGTTCTCAACGATATGAGAAACATTACAAAGTTCACCGCACTAAGGCGTCTTTTCAAAAATATTTTCAAAAACACACTTACACAAAAAGCATTTTCGAAATGAGCTAGCAACTAAGAGCCCGTAGGTAACTATGGATGGAAAGGGTGCTAACACCTTCCCTTTCCATAACCTACCCCCCGAACTCAAAATCTTTAAAAAGGTATTTCTTGTTCTTTTCACCCTTTCCTTTGTTGGATAAAAGAAAAGTCGATGGTGACTCTTGCTAACCACAACATTTGCGATAAAAATGCAAAACCAGTAAAGTCAGTTCTCCCACCGTATTACAGATCCCATAATATTTTCTCTTTACTCCTTTTTAAACCTATAAAGACATAATTCTTCAACTTTGGATCACATTTGAATCAATCTAAGTTGGATATATGCACATACGATGGACACCCTTAAATTATTAAATTTTCACGATCAATGGGGTTACCTATCCATAACTCTTATGCAACATTCCCTTCCAAAAAAATTCCATGGTGACTTCTTGATGACATAACATGCATTGTTAATTGCCTCTACCCATAAGCCCTTTTGAGAGTTCAACATTCAACTCAAAACATTTTGCCTTTCAGTTAGAGACATGTCTATTCTTTTAGCCATGCCATTTTTTGTGGTGTATTATTAATTAAAAATCCTATGAATATCGTGTTTCTCATAAAATTTCTAAAAGTTTGAATAAGTATACTTTGTCCAATGGTATGGCCGCAAATACTTGATTTTTTAGCCCATTTGATTTTGTACCTCTGCCTTTTCTAACCTGAACTTGGTAAATACTTCATGTTTACTTTAATAAATGTATCCAAACCTTGCAAAAAAATATTTATTAAAAGTCACAAAATACCTATAATCACCGCAGTGGCCTCTTTGGTTGCCCCCCTACACATCATAATTCATATAGTATAAGATTCCTTATGTTTTGTCTTTCTTCGTCTTAAACCAAACACAAAAATGTTTCTCAAGTATACAATACTTGCATAACTCCATATTTAAACTGCAGACATCCTTCAATAGATTTGTCTTATGAAGTTAAATCATACCACAATCACTAAGATGACTCAAACCTATGTGCTACAGTTTGATTGCATCATTATCATACTCAACTAATGCAAAATCACCTACAACAATACTCCCTAATAGTTCGTAGATGTTATTTGTAGTCCTATTTGCTTTCATAGATATTAATACAATATACTTATCTTCATAATGTAGTCATTTTCGTCAGGCCTGTAAGAGAAGCCATTTACCTATAGAGTACCTAGGAAAATCCAATTTTTCTTAATTCTAAAATATACTAACATCATTGTGATACGGTGGGAGAACTGACTTGGTTGTTTTTTGTTTTATCGCAAATGTTGCGGTTAGCAAGAGTCGCCACCGACTTTTCTTTTATCCAAAAGGAAAGGTGAAAAAGCACAGGAAAGACCTTTTAGATTGTTTCTTGAGTTCGGGGGGTAGATTATGAAAAGGGAAGGTGTTAGCACCCTTTTCATCCATTGTTTTCCATGGGCTCTTAGTTACTTGCTAGATCACTTGCTTTTGTTTGAAAATGTGCTTTGTGTGGTTTTTGAAAGTATTTTGTAAAGATGCCATCATTTAGGCAAACTTTATAATGATTCTCATTCGTAAGAATGTATACAAAGTGTTGATCTTTTGAAAATGTTTTCAAGTTTGTAAGATGTTTGAAAGTGTAGGTGTTTATTTTTGAAAATAGCAAGAATGTTTTTGTTTTGAAATTGAGCAAGTAACTAGGAACGTTCTACCTACTCAAAAGTCTTTCATGTTCATTTCCTTTTTTCTTTGACATTGTTATCTTACCATTGATTTGGTAAGTAACCCTATCTTTGGATGTAAAAGGGACGGGCGTGGGTCATCGTATAATCATGATTAGCAATGTTGTAAGATATCTTAGCATTTTATTTAGGGACTAAGATCATTTTTGAAAGGCAACTTTGATAGCGTCATCGAGGAACTATGATCTTGTATTTTTGATTTGTTTGTGCTAAGACATCCCACATGCATAACATGGCCATTTTTGTAAGGAAACAAGTGGAATTACCCTAAGGGTGTAAGTGTGCAAATGTGTTTTATTTACATTATTCTTTATCTTGAATTAGGGTTATCTACTTGTTGGTTTTATCTTTCCATACAAACCTTAATTACTAACATTATATGAAAGCGATAAATTGTGGAAAGTAAAATTACTACGCTATTACATCACTTGGGGACGGGGGATATAAATTTACAAATGGGGATGACAAGTAAAGTAAACCCTAATTACTATTACAAGGCTTTGACAATTATATAATTTATAATGCAAAAATAATAAAATATGCAAGAAGATGTAAAGTGAGAGAAATTGTTTTTTAGGGTTTTTTATAGCAAAATGTTTTGTAATTAATTTCATTGAAGAAAAACCTAAGTCTAAGTTAATTGTTTAGAAAATTGTTTTTTGAGGTTTCATTTGAACAAAAAGATTTTATAAAGTTAGGTCATTTCCAAGCAATGCAATATGTCCAAAATAACCTAAAAAATCTCCAAAAATCAAGAAATTTGGTGCCCGAGCTGACACGGGCCGTGTCAGTTGAGACGGGAACACGTGTCAGGACATGTCCATGACTTTTTTATGCATTTTTTTGGTCCCAGCCAACCTGACACGGCAGTGTCACGTGACACGGGCGCCCGTGTTAGGCCCTGTTCATCTTTTTCTGCTCATGTACGCACCAGTAACATTGACACGGGCCGTGTCATTTAACACAGGCACCTGTGTCAGCCTCTGTGCCTGCATATTATCATGTTTTTTCAACCCAACTAAGCTGACACGGGCACCCGTGTCAGCCTTTGGTATGGCTTTTTGTTAGTTTTTTCTCTTTGATTTGTCTTGTTATATCTTTTGAGCACAAAAGCAAATTATGTATGAACAAAGATATCACAGTTTGAGAAAGTTTACCTCTCGAAGCGGAAGCTTTAGAACATGCACGGATGTTTCCGAGTGTAAAGTGGTGATTGATCTAGCTCCTTTGAACCTTCTTGAATTAGCTTCAACCTTCCTTTTGTGCAGAAAATGATTGAACCGCTCCAACCAAGTCAAGTTGCAATGTATGTTTTTGAATTTAGAAGATGGTGATAGTGTTGTTACAGAAGTTATTCTTATGTTTGAACAACTTCTATATGGTGTATGTGAAGTGTTTTAATGGTTTGTTTGGAGAAAACTTGCAAGGTGTACGATTCAAAGGTGTGGACTTCAAAGCTCAAAAATGGAGGTTTTATGGACAAATCTGGTTTTTTGACAGCAAAAATGAGTTTGAGTGTTAGTTTCCCCTCCTATTTTTCTGGCCTTTATCTCTATTTTTTCTAACCTCTTTCTCTTGTGATTGGCCTATCTATTTATAGAGAAGGTTTGAGACTTGAACAAACTTAGATTTTGGATCACATGTTATGGCTAGGTTAGATTATACATGAAGCAAGCTTGGAGAACATGTTTCCAATGCTTGTACCAAGCTATCTAAAGTGGTTGATCACTTTAAACATGTTTGTTATGACTTGTAGAAGTTGAGTGTGATTAGAACAACAAGTTAGAGGCTCAAGAAATTGACTTTATGATTAAAGTGAACTTTGCAAGAATGACAATGGTGCCTTTGTGCTAAAAATGGAAAGATGTAATGGAAAATACTTGAACCACTTGGATAATGGTTTAATCATTTGTGTAAACATCTGATTATGGATAGATTTGTAAGTCAAGAGGCCTGCCAAGTGAATATTATGCAACATGGCTAAGATTTGGTTCCTTGTTCATCATAAATCTGCCTTGTAAATTAAGAATGAATGTCCAACTTCAGATCCTTAAATATCCTAGCTCAAATATGATAGATTCACGCTCTTGAATGTTTTGGAAAGCTTGAAACACCCTCTATAACTTTCATGTTTACCACTTTTTTTAAATCAAACTGGAACTTTGTGAAAATTGGCCAAGAAGTTGGGATAAAACCCTGACCAAAACTGCTGAAAATTTCTCTAAGTGTTTATTAAAAAATGTCATGATTTCATGAATTCATAACTTGAAATCCAAGCATTTCTAGGAAAAGTTCTGTCCTGTAATGTTTTAGATATCATTGAGATCTAGAACTTTCATGTTGGAAGTTTCCCTTGAATCATGTTGGAAATTTGGCATAAAGTTGTGAAAAAAACATGAATTTTCAAACACTTAGAAAAATTTCTAAGTTTGAAATTTTGACTTTTCAAAGATGAAATTTGACTTTTTTTGATTTCTTGATGAACAAGTTTCGTATTCTTGAATGTCTTGATTAAATTTGATCTTTGGAATGTAATGTTGACCAAAAAGTCAAAGTTTGACTTTTTAGTATGCAATTGACCATTTTGCCCTTGGGCCAATTCCAAGCCTAAATTGATGTATCACTGCTGCAAACTTGACGCCATAGAAGATCTTATGAGAGAATATTTGAGAAATGAGAGGGCATATTTTAGGGTACAACAGCTGCCCCTGTTCAATCTTCTTAAACCCAAAGAGTTAGATTGGCGAGTCCGCCATTCATGACTTGAAGGTGAAAGATGATTGAACACTAGAGTGCCCAGAAATTTGCACTCGAAGATGGATGGTGAATGGGCTTATAGATGCCATTTGGAGGAAATTTGGTAAACACTGGAAGAAGTATCAGCATAAATCTTCTTGTCAATTTATATTAAACTTGATGTTTTACCTGTGAGAAAAAGAGTTAGTAAAATGCAGATGTATGCATGATGTTCACCAGATGTGGTATTATGATAAATGAATATGGTATGTACATGTTATGATGTATGAACGTGAGATGTATGTTTCTGTCCAGGAAAATAAATCCCTGACTGCTGCTGAGGAAATTTTGGGGGGTTGAATCTCTGATTGCCGTTGGGGATGAAGAATATGCATATCTTCAAACTTTGTTGAAAGGATACTTTCGATGGGGAATATCTTTGGAATGTCAGTTGTTATCATGTTGGATCCAGGCTTCACAATTTGCTGAGGATGAAGTAGTCAACTGCTATCTGGTCGGATCCAGGATTCATGGTAACTTACTTAGGGAAGAGACAAATTAACTGTTATCTGGTCGGATTCCAGGCTTTGCAGAAAATTTCTTGAAATTGAATAGTTATCTGGTCGGATCCAGGCTTCACAACAACTTGTTGGGATATAGAAGTTAACTGTTATCTGGTCGGATCTAGGCTTCGCAGTAACTTGAAATGGTAACTACTATCTAGTCGGGTCCAGGTTTCATGGTTTTTGGAAAGCTGTACTATTATCTGGTCGATTCCAGGCTTCATAGTGTCTCTCTGGGGATCATAGTTAATTGTTATCTGGTCGGGCTCCAGGTTTCACAATAAACTATTTGAAAAGCTGTCATCTGGTCGGGTCCAGGCTTCGCAGTAACCTACTGAATTTAACTGTTATCTGGTCGGATTCCAAGCTTCGCAGAATATTACTTGAAAAGATGAAGTTGAACTGATACCTGGTCGGGTCCAGGCTTCATAACAACTTACTAAAGTTAACTGTTATATGGCCGGCTTCCAGGCTTCGGAGTAACCTACTGAATTTAACTGTTATCTGGTCAGATTCTAGGCTTCACAGAAAATTACTTGAAAAGATGAAGTTGAACTGATATCTGGTCGGGTCCAGGCTTCACAACAACTTACTGAAGTTAACTGTTATCTGGTCGGCTTCCAGGCTTCACAGTAACCTACTGAATTTAACTATTATCTAGTCGGATTCCAGGCTTCACAAAAAATTACTTGAAAATATGAAGTTGAACTGATATCTGGTCGGGTCTAGGCTTCACAACAACTTACTGAAGTTAACTGTTATCTGGTCGGCTTCGCAGTAACCTACTGAATTTAAATGTTATCTGGTCGGATTCTAGGATTCACAGAAAATTACATGAAAAGATGAAGTTGAACTGATATCTGGTCGGGTCCAGGCTTCACAACAACTTACTAAAGTTAACTGTTATCTGGTCAGCTTCCAGGCTTCGCAGTAACCTACTGAATTTAATTGTTATCTGGTCGGATTCCAGGCTTCGTAGAAAATTACTTGAAAATATGAAGTTGAACTGATATCTGGTCGGGTCCAGGCTTCACAACAACTTACTGAAGTTAACTGTTATCTGGTCGGCTTCCAGGCTTCGTAGTAACCTACTAAATTTAACTGTTATCTGGTTGGATTCCAGGCTTCACAGAAAATTACTTGAAAATATGAAGTTGAACTGATATCTGGTCGGGTCCAGGCTTCACAACAACTTACTAAAGTTAACTATTATCTGGTCGGCTTCCAGGCTTTGTAGTAACCTACTGAATTTAACTGTTATTTGGTCGGATTCCAGGCTTCGCAGAAAATTACTTGAAAATATGAAGTTGAACTCATATCTGGTCAGGTCCAGGCTTCACAACAACTTACTAAAGTTAATTGTTATCTGGTTGGCTTCCAGGCTTCGCAGTAACCTACTAAATTTAACTGTTATCTGGTCGGATTCCAGGCTTCGCAGAAAATTACTTGAAAAGATGAAGTTGAACTGATATCTAGTCGAGTCCAGGCTTCACAACAACTTACTGAAGTTAACTGTTATCTGGTCGGCTTCCAGGCTTCGCAGTAACTCACTTAAAAGGATGAAGTTAAACTTATATCTGGTCGGGTCCAGACTTTAAAACAACTTATTGAGGATCGTAGAAGAGTCTACTGAGGAAGAGGGATTGTAGTCCCTTGATTTGTAATAGTCTGAGAGGCAAAATGTAGTTTGTTGGGGAAATAAACCATGTTGCCAATATGCTGGAGAGGCATTTTCTTTTGACATAAATCCTCGAGGATTCTTGAGATCAACTCAGTTGGGGAGGAGTTTTTCAGAGATTGAAAACCTGGCTGGGGGTCCTCCTATGAACATGATCTTGGGGGATATTTGTCACTACCCTAAGTAACAAGTGTTGTAGTATGTTGTACCCCAAAATTTCCCCTCTCATTTATTAAGATTTTTCTCACAAGATCTCTTTGACTCAAGATTGGATTAGGGTTTGACTAGCTCAAGACATCTCATCATGCACTGATGACCCAAAATCAGGGTTTGAGATTGCACAAAGACTTTTGGACTATCAATGCTTCATATGACTTTTAAGGACAAATATGTATCCCCAAGATTACTCATGACAAGTTTCAAGCCTTGAATCACATTTTTTATCAGTCAATTGGACAATTGACACAAAAATCAGTTTTATTGGGGAAAAAGTCAACCATGGCCAATTCAAAGTCAAACTTCATAATTTCTGATCCACGTCAACATTTTAGACTCATATGTATCATTTGATCAAGTTTGGACCATAATTCCTCAAGAAATTTGATCAAATCATCAAAAGGGCAAAATGGTCAAAATTAGGGTTTTGACTAATAAAAGGAAATTTCAGATTTTTGACCCAGCAAATGATCAATTGGTTTGAAGCATGATTTCAAGAATTCAATTTCATCATTTTGAGCTAATTACTTAGATCAAAACACTGCAAATCCATTGGATTGACAGATGAATTTTTCAATCAACTGATCAAAAGTCAACTGTACACTGCAAAGTCAAACTTTGACTTTTGGTCAAAATCAAGTGCCAAAGATCATAAATCATCAAAACATGTCAAAATGTGAAACTTGGTCATCAAGAAATCAAAGATTGAAGATTTTGTTTTGAAATTTGAAATTTTCTTAACTTAGAAATTTTTCTAAGTATAGAAAATTTCTTATTTTTTCTCAACTTTAAGCCAAATTCTCACCATGATAAAAGATGATTCAAAGGAAGTTCCCAACATGAAAGTTGTAGATCTCCATGAAATATACAAGTTTTCTTCACACAATTTCTCCTAAATATGCTTGGATCTCAAGATATAATTTTGTGAATACATGCGCATAAACTAAAATAAATTAGTGAAATTTTGCCCTAGTTAGGCAGGTTTTTGACCTAACTTCATGACAATTTTTCACATAGTTCCAATAGGAATATTTGAAAGCAATTCAAAGATGAGTTATAGAGCACATTGCAATATTTTCAAAATTTCTAAGAACTCCTTGAGATCATTCTTGAGTAGGGAGAATCGAAGAGATGAAGTTGGCAATTTCTCACTTTGATTTCAAGCCATTTCATAAAGAACAAAATTCAAATCCTCAAGCATGTTGTACAATCTTCACTTTTCAGGCTTCAAACTCGTTTGTCACTCCACCATTAATGGATTGCACAAGATTTCATGCCCTAAAGCCAAGCATTCAATGCATCGTACAAGAAAATAACCATTTTTGGAAGAAAGGCAACATTGCCATTTTGGAAAAGCATGTTTTTTGCATTTTTCCATTTTTTGAGCCTTGGACTTGTTCTTTCTACACAAACCAAGCCTATAAACCTGAACAAAACATGTTTAAAGCTTCACACCACCCTACAAGATTAGAACCATGCATTAAGAATTCATTTCTCAAACTTGCTTCAAAAACAAGAAATGTAGCAAGACATGTGATCTTGTACTTCTGAGCAAGCACAAGTCCTCCAACCTTTTGCTCTATATAAAGCCATGACTTTTCAACTAAAACCACTAATGCCCAAGCCTTGAAACACCCTAGAATCAGAAATTGCATACCAAGCCTCCAAACTTTCCATTTCTGACTTGTGAACTGAATCTTCCATTCCACTCGTGCGTTTCCAGGCCTCTTGCTTCCCTAAGCTTCCTTACCTTACAATTAAACCATCCCAAACCCTATAACATCACTTTAACTCCATCTTCCCCATTATTGAACTTCAAAAACAGAGTAACACAGGTGGATTTCTCCAGATCATTCCAGCCACCCTCAAGACGATCTAAGCATTGCATTAGCTTCCTAGAGGTTCAAGGAAGCTAACCTGATCATCCCAGCATCCTAAAGCAAGCTCATTTCCAAAACACGATTTCCATTTTCAAGGTGAGTTTTCTGTTTTTCTAACTCTTGATACAAGCATAGTTAGCTTTCCATTTGTGAATATACAATGTAGACATCATTGCTACGAAGCTGTACATATCCACAACTTGTATTTATTTGGCCTGAGTTGAGAGAATTTTGAGTTTGAAGTTTCTGAAAAAATTAGGTTAAGAATTAGGGCCACTAAAATTCTCTTTGATCTTGGACTTATAGTTTTAGTTATGCACATGGTTAGAATCGTGAGATAAAATGCTACAACATTCATGTTATCAATTTCCATTTTTGTTGAGAGATGAAAGAGTTACAGGGGGTCCGGCTGGCTAGAGGTTGAAGATGAAGTACAGGGCAAGGAAGCGTTTTTTGTTATGTATTTTTATTTTCATTTGAACTAACGGATGTACAGCCACCCCAGTGGCAAGGTAGCGCGCAAAAATGCCTAAGGTCACAGGTTCGAGCCTTGGCGCTGCCTTTTGCAATTTTTCTACATTTTCTCATCTTTTTTTTTTTATTGTTTGCAGCTGGGCTCAGGGGCATTGGGCCCTATGTTTTTGCTAATCTCTCACCCTCTATTTATTTGCAGCACCCCTGGCCCAAATGTTTTTTTAATATTTTTATTTTCATTGTTATTTTTTATCAAATATTTTTCTTAATAATATAAAAATCATAAAAATATAAAAAAATGATAAATATTATATTTTGTTTATTTTATTTTATTCTCTCAAAAAATATTTTTTTATTTTTAGTTATATATTACCTATTTTAGTCAAATAAACTTGTAAATTAAAATAGAATTAGGTTAAATATTTATTCTTTTTCTCACACTTATACATATTTATTTTAACATATAAAAGGACCAAAATACTTCACAAATACTATTTATTATTTTCAAGACAAAAATACAAAAAAAATACTTAAAGAAATTTATTTATTTTTAACAAATTAAAATTAGGGTTAATCAAAATATTTTTTCTAAAAAATAATTTTTCTTTCTTAATTAATTTAAGTTCAATTTTGGTTTACTTATTAGGCTTAGATTAAAACTTCTTTTCACATAAAAAAACAAAATAAAAATCTTTTTTCTTGCATTTATATATCCTTGCATATTAAAATTGTCTTGTACATTATTTATTCCAATACTTGTATAAATTCAATTTGGTTGTAATAGATTAATTATGTTTATATTATTTCAATCCCCATTCATAATTTGTATACCCCCCCTCCCACAAAATGTTGTAATAGCGTAGTAATCTTTAAAATTACCCAATTTATCGCTTTTATATAACATGCTAGTAATTAGGGTTTGTATGGCAAGATAAAACCAATCAAATAGAAAACTCTAATCCAAGACAAAATCAAGCATGAAAAATGACATACTTGCACACATACACCCCTAGGGTTACTCCACTTGGTTGCCTCATACAAAAATGGCCATATTACGCATGTGAAGTGTCTTAGCAAAACAAACAAATATAAGATCATAGTCCCTCGATGACGCTATCCAAAGTTGCCTTACAAAATGATCTTAGTCCCTAAAAAATGCAAAGATACTTTACAACATTTCTAATCATGGTTATACGATGACCCACACCTGTCCCGTTCACCTCCAAAGATGGGGATGCTTACCAAATCAATGGTAAGACAACAATGTCAAAGAAAAAGAAAATGAACAAGAAAGACATTTGAGTAGGTAGATTGCTCCTAATTACTTGATCTATTTCAAAACAAATACACTTGCTATTTTCAAAACAAACACATACATTTCAAAAAATCTTACAAAATTGAAAACATTTTCAAAAAGACAAACATCTTTGTATACATTCTCACGAACGAGAATCATTACAAAGATTACCTAAACGATGGCCTCTTTTACAAAATACTTTCAAAACCACACAAAACACAATTTCAAACAAAAGCAAGTGATCTAGCAAGTAACTAAGAGCCCATGGAAAACCATGGATGAAAAGGGTGCTAATACCTTCCTTTTTCATAATCTACCTCCCGAACTCAAGAAAGAATCTCAAAGGTCTTTCCTGTGCTTTTTCACCTTTCCTTTTTGGATAAAAGAAAAGTCGGTGGCGACTCTTGCTAACCGCAATATTTGTGATAAAATGCAAAACGTTCAAGTCAGTTCTCCCACTGTATCACAGAACTGGAGACTCTGTTGGGGAGATTTTATAAAAAAAATGGGGGGTTACCTTAGGAATATATCATATTTACTTGCTTATATTGTTTGATTTGTATGCTTTACATTATGGTTCTTTGTTTGGGTTTAAATCATCTACCCAGATTTGGGATACATTATAGATAAATAGTGAAATTTTGGCAGCAAATACTCAATGTCACAGTGAATGTTATGACACCGTATCTGACTTTCTACAAGACAGTAAGTCTAAAAGCCAGGGAGGAAATTTACTATAAGAGATATTAATTCAGGAATAAACCAACCAGTTTATCTCCTTCACTTAAGACCTACCCAATGATACTTCAATCTAAGTTCAACTTAAACCTGAGTTCCTACTCACTCCCCCTCAATCACAACAGTGATACTAAACAATTGACTAACGAAATTATGAAGACACTCTTCAGAACATACACTTGATTATGATTCACAACTTTTAATCAACTAACAGAAACACTCGTGCTTCAAAGCTTTGAGTGATACATAACCTAACTTGACTTTGCTTCAAAGCTTTAATCAAGTGACACAAACACTCATGCTTCAAAGATTTGAGTGATACACAACCCTTACAATCAAAACCTACTCCAAGTCACTTATCACAATGATAATTGCTTGGATTACAGTAGTTAAAACTATACAGCCCCTTATTGATCTTTTGTCAAAAAGTTGTCTTCACCAACAGTCGTCCTGTTGAATATATAGGCCGCTGTTCTTCAGTTAGGGCTTCCACGAAAATAGCTAGGGTTAATTAAACTCAAGACTTGGTCACAGAACTTTATCAACCAGATTAGGGTTAAGCCAAGTTAACCTAAAGTCCACGTGAGACTTTGTACTGGACTGGGTAAACCAGTTTCCTGAAAAATCTCAGAATTAACAAAACTGTACAACTGTTAGATCAGTACAGGATGTCTTAACATTGGTTATGACAACAAGAATCCTGTTTACTGATTTTGGTAGAATGTAATAAATATGATCATTGCATGATTATCAGCTAAACACTCAATTTAAGCAGCTTCTATATGACATCCTTTTTCTGCAGAATGTACCTAGTAACCCAGAATGTTATGACATCAGTCATGACATTCACACACCTTGTTTTACCAAAAAACATGCCAACAACCAAACACTTACAAACTCCCCCTTTGGCAAATTTTTGGCTAAAACCCCTAAACAATCAGAGATTAGAAAGCAGCGGAATTAATATGTCTGCAGAAAGAAATAATGTCTACCAAGTCTAATTAACACAAAAACTTCTCCCCCTCTTTAGCCATAAATAGGCCAAAGATACATGTACTTTTAGGATATACATTCATCCAAAAATAAAAACACAGATAAAAATTCTAAAAACACTTGCAACAACAGGTACCAGCAGCAAGGTTGTCATCTACTTCAAGCACTGTCATCTTCAAAGGAGGCACTATCTTCAGCATTAAGCTGATCTTCAGCAACATCCTCTTCCCTTCTTCGTCCTCCAGTCTCCTCCTGTTCTAGTCTAGCAATCAGGTCCTCAAGAGTCCTTTTCCTTGTATCCAGCTCTTTGCAGGTTTCCTTCAGCACAACTATAACATCAGTTCTCTTGGACTGAGTTTTGACAGTTGATGTCTCAGCTGATGTCATGACAATGTTAGGAACATGAGTTCCCTGAAATAACTTGTAGTTCAACCCAAGAGTAGGGGCTCTTTTGCATACAATATCTTTTTCAACTAGAATGTCAGGATACTGAGCAAGGACTATACCACATAAGAGGGAGGGAAAGGCAATAGGGCCTTTAACAGCATAACTTCCAGCATGTTTTAAAGTTTGATCAAAGATATACTTGCCATAGTCAAATTTTGTCCTGCTTCTACCAGCATTAATGAATCTTCCCAGTCCTATGGAGATGGTTGATTTATGGTTGGTGGGAACCCAGTTGGCTGCACCAATTTTGTGCAGAATGGCAAATTTCATGCTCAGCTTGCTTGCATTCAGCTTCCCTTTTAAGGGCCAGCTCTTGACTTGATTTGCAGTGATGGTTTGGTATACTTGGTTGTCAGTAACCTCTAGCTCAGGGCAAGCATCATCTGGTTTTCCTAGGAATTTGTTTATTTCAGAGGGAGAGAAATTTACCTTTCTTCCTCTCACATAGACACATTTAAAGTCAGCTGACCTTCCATCAGCACACCCATCAGATAAATTCACTATGAATTCTTTGACAAGAACTTCATAGCAGTTGGTAAACTTTACCACAATATTTATTAGACCAGCAGTTTTGATTAGGTCCATGATCTCCTTACATTCCATGGCACCCTTGTTCAGTTCTCTTTCCAAGGCTATCCTTTTCAAGCAAACATACTTCCACCTGTTTGCATTCTCAGGAAGGTGAAAGGAAATGTTGTCAGTGGGGACTTCAGGGACTTTAGACATTTTGCTTGATGGGAGTTTCCTTTTGAGAGGTATGTCTTCAGCATTAAATTCAAATTCTGATTCCTCATCAGAATCAGAGGGTTCAGGCTCTTTCCTTTTCTTAGCTATTGGTTGTCTCATAGGCTTTGAGAGACTACCAGCAGGTACTCGAGTTTTCACCTTCCCTTTTGACAATCTAGCCTTCACAGTTTCTACTCCAACATCAGCAATCTTCTCTTTGGACATACATTTGGCAGCATCCTGCTTTCCCTTTCTGTTCATCATTCTTCTAGCTATGCTAGGGTTGATATTTGCAATTAGGTCATTGTCATAGTATTCTTCATCAACATCAATAACCGGGGTTTCAACATCCTTCTCAAAAGGGTTCTGGTGATCATCAAGATTTTCAGATGATTTCCTAATGTTGTCATCCGGTGTCTCAACATTCTGAGTGACATCTGGATTCATTTCAACATTTGGACTAGCAGCTTCTTGATTCAAAGGTATAGAAATTCCAGGTACCGAGTGATTCTTATTTAGAATCCTTGTAACAAGTCTAGCTATTGCTTGATGAACATAAGCTGACCCTTCCCTATTTGATATTTCTGAGGGAACAAAGGATGTTTGAGAGGTATTACCAGATGTAGAAGCTTGAGACCTTCTTGCATGTCTTGTTCTCAGCTTTTTAACCTTAGAGGGGTCAGCTGCCAGTTCACAAAGAGGAGTTATCTCCAGAACATCAGAATCCATGCAGTTTGTGATTGCCCTAGGTTCTCGATCATAGGATGCGGAAGAAGCAGTCGTCTTTGAAGAGGATGATGTCATGGATAGTTGAGACATGTTGAGCGTCTTAGAAAACCAGTAACAGCGAGAGTAAAATCTTTGATTGAGAGAATGAAGATTGTTGCAGAGCCGAGAGAGGAAGGAGATAAATGAGAGTCTATTCAACTTCTTAACAATTGTGAAAGAAATAGGGAAACAGATGATTAACCCAATCAAAATAGACTTAACAAAAAAATCTCCTTCATCCCTTGTCTTAAGCAAAATTAATTGCTACATTTCCTCATGTTGGAAAATACCCAACTTGCCCCTCAAATTTTCAAATTGATTTGCATCAAGTGCCTTGGTAAATATGTCAGCCAATTGTAGTTCAGTGGCAACATGTTCCAGTTTAATCGTCTTCTCCTCTACAAGATCTCTGATGAAGTGATGTCTAATGTCAATGTGCTTGGTCCTGCTATGCTGAATAGGATTCTTGGAAATGTTGATAGTGCTCAGATTGTCACAGTACAATGTCATAACATCTTGTGTGACATTATACTCAGTAAGCATTTGTTTCATCCAGATCATTTGAGAACAGCTACTACCAGCTGCTATGTATTCAGCTTCAGCAGTAGAGAGAGACACACAGTTCTGTTTCTTGCTGAACCAGGAGACAAGACTATTTCCTAAGAAGAAACATCCTCCAGAGGTGCTCTTTCTATCATCAACACTTCCAGCCCAATCAGCATCACAATAACCAGTTAGAGTTGGTTCACATCCATGAGAGTACAACAAGCCATAGTTGTAGGTTCCACTTACATACTTCAAAATTCTCTTCACTTGGTTGATATGACTTACTTTGGGATCAGCTTGGTATCTTGCACATACTCCAACTGCAAAAGCAATGTCAGGTCTGCTAGCTGTTAAGTATAGCAGACTTCCTATCATGCTTCTGTACAGGCTTTGGTCCACCTTAACTCCACTTGAATCTTTGGATAGCTTTAAATGAGTAGGTGCAGGAGTCCTTTTGTGACTGGCATTCTCCATTCCAAACTTCTTGACAATGTTCTTTGCATACTTGCTTTGAGACAGAAAAATTGAGTCTTCCATCTGTGTGACTTGCAGTCCAAGAAAGTAGGTCAATTCTCCCATGAGGCTCATTTTGAATTCAGCCTGCATCTGGTCAGCAAAATGTTTAACCATTTTATTTGACATTCCCCCAAACACTATGTCATAAACATAGATTTGAGCTACCATCATCTTTCCTCCTTCATTTTTGACAAAAAAGGTTTTATCCAAGCCTCATTTTCTGTATCCTTTGTCAGAGAGAAATTTTGTCAGCCTGTCATACCATGCTCTAGGAGCTTGTTTCAGGCCATACAAAGCTTTCCTCAATTTGTAGACATGATCAGGGTAGTTTGGATCCACAAATCCTTTAGGCTGTTCCACATAAACTTCTTCATTTAAGTACCCATTTAGGAAGGCACTTTTTACATCCATCTGAAATAACTTGAACTTAAGGAGACAAGCAATTCCCAACAGGAGTCTGATTGATTCCATTCTGGCTACAGGAGCAAAAGTCTCTTCAAAATCAACCCCTTAAACTTGAGTGTATCCTTGAGCAACAAGTCTTTCCTTATTCCTGGTGACAACTCCTTCAGCATCTGATTTGTTCTTGTAGATCCATTTTGTGCCAATGATGTTTGTTCCTTCTGGTCTAGGAACTAACTCCCATACTTCATGTTGCTTGAATTGGTTCAATTCATCTTGCATTGCTCCAATCCAGTATTCATCAGTTAAAGCCTCCTTAACATTTCTTGGTTCAATTTTAGATACAAAGCAGGAGTTTGAGATGATTTCTCTAGATCTTGTAATGACTCCACTGTTAGGATCTCCTATGATGAGTTCCTTAGGATGATCTTTCTGAATTCTGATGGAAGGGTCTTTGTTAGCTTCCTTTGATTCAGAATCTGAAGCAGTAGTGTTAGGTAGATCATCCTGTTGAGTTGAAGTCTCAAAGAATGTCTCAACATCACAAGGGACATATGTTTCCTCATGATAATCATCAACTATGACATTTATTGATTCCATCATAACTTTGGTCCTGGAATTGAATACCATATAAGCTCTGCTGTTGGTAGAGTATCCTAGGAATATTCCTTCATCACTTTTAGGGTCCATCTTTCTCCTTTGTTCACGATCTGTCAGAATATAGCATTTGCTTCCAAATACATGGAAGTACTTCACTGTAGGCTTTCTTCATTTCCAGAGTTCATAAATGGTGGATGATGTTCCATTTCTCAAGGTGACCCTGTTATGGATCTAACAGGCTGTATTCATAGCTTCAGCCCAAAAATGAATAGGAAGTCTTTTGGCATGTATCATTGCTCTGGCAAATTCCTGTATGGTCCTGTTTTTCCTTTCTACAACTCCATTTTGCTGAGGAGTTATAGGTGAAGAGAATTCATGATTAATTCCTTCTGAGGAACAGAACTCATCAAACTTATTGTTTTCAAATTCCTTGCCATGATCACTTCTGATTTTGACAATGCACCCTTCATTTTCTCTTTGAATTCTTTTACACAGTTCTTTAAACACTTCAAATACATCAAATTTTTCCCTAATGAAGTTAATCCAGGTGAATCTGGAAAAATCATCCACAACAACATAGGCATATCTTTTTCCACCAAGACTTTCCACCTGCATTGGTCCCATCAGATCCATATGTAGAAGTTCTAGTACCTTAGAGGTGGTCAAATGTCTTGACTTTGGATGTGACATCCTAGTCTGCTTCCCAACCTGACATTCACCACAGACTCTCCCTTCATCAATTTGCAGTCTTGGAATCCCTCTGACTGCCTCCATGGATATAATCCTTTTCATTCCTCTTAGATGTAGATGACCAAGTTTTTAGTGCCACGGTTTCACTTCTTTTTCTTCTTTGGCAATAGAACACACATAAGAGTAATTAGTGTTCTCAGGCTCCCACAAGTAGCAGTTGTCTTTAGATCTGACTCCTCTCATTACAACTTCTTGTTTCTCATTAGTTACAAGACATTCAGACTTGGTGAAGTTGACTTTGAATCCTAGGTCACATAATTGGCTTATACTTATGAGATTAGCAGTCAAGCCTTTTACCAGCAATACTTCATTTAGGTTTGGAACTCCATGAAAGTCCAAGTTTCCAACTCCTTTGATTTCTCCTCTAGCACCATCTCCAAAGGTCACATAACTAGTAGTGTGAGGTTTAACATTATTGAGAATATTCTTGATTCCAGTCATGTGTTTAGAGCATTCACTGTCAAAGTACCAGTCTTCCTTTGCAGATACTCTAAGGGAGGTGTGAGCTATCAGGGCAGTAGCCTTTTTCTTCCACTGTTGAGTAGGTGGTACCTTGTTAGACTTAGGTTTGACAACTGGGATCTGATTAGGATATCCATATAATCTGAAGCAAAATGGCTTTATGTGACCAAACCTCCCACAATGATGACATCTCCATCTTTGATACTTTTTCTTCATATTTCTCTGTTCATGATGTTGAGTCTTATGTTGTGACATCTGCTTTGACATTTGTTTATCAGGCCTGATCTTCTTATTGTCCATAACATATTTCTTTGCTGCCACAAATCCTAGACCAGACTTATTTCCCACATTTTGTCCAATCTGAAGGATTTCTTCTAATTTGTCAGTTCCATTTGTCAGCATCTTGACAGATTTGGTCATCTGGTCCAGTTTTGAGTTTAGCATTTGAACTTCCCCTTCTAGATGACGTATAATATCAATGCCTGCCTTTTTCTCAGCCTCCAACTTTATTATGAGTTTTGGTTGTCTCTCATTTTGCTGACAGACTTCAGCACTTCTGATACATAACTTCTTGTAGGAATCAGACAGTTCTTCAAATGTCACTTCCTCATCACTAGAGTCACTATCAGAGTTACAAATACCAGTTAGTGCAGTAACTAGTTTGGCAGATTCTTCTTCAGAATTACTTTCTGAATCACAGTCAGACCAAGTAACAAACGTTCCTTTCTTTTGTTTCTTAAGAAAGGTAGGACATTCAGCTCGAATGTGCCCATATCCTTCACATCCATGGCATTGAATTCCTTTGCTTTGATTTCCCTTCTCTTCAGACTTTGGTCTTCTGCTGGAGTCATAGGATCTGTTAATGTCAGAAGGAATGTTCTTAACATTTGACCTTGACTTTGGATCCATTCTCTTGATGAGTTTGTTGAATTGTCTTCCAAGCATGGATATAGCTTCTGAAATATTTTCTTCTTCATCCTCCTTGTTTTCATCTTCAGTATTAGATACAAGTGTTATGCTCTTGTTTTTCTTGTCGACATTGTCACTGATCCCCATCTCAAAGGTCTGAAGTGACCCAATGAGTTCATCCACCTTCAAATTGCAGATATCCTGAGCTTCCTCTATAGCAGTCACCTTCATTGCAAATCTTTTAGGCAAGGATTTGAGAATCTTTCTCACCAGCTTTTCTTCTGACATATTTTCTCCCAATGCTCCTGAGGTGTTGGCAATCTCCAATATGTTCATGTGAAACTCATGAATGGTCTCATCTTCCATCATCCTTAGGTTCTCAAATTTGGTAGTCAGCATCTGAAGCCTTGACATTTTTACTTTGGATGTGCCCTCATGAGTAGTTTTGAGAGTGTCCCAAACTTCCTTGGCTAGTTCACATTGATGTACTAGTCTGAATATGTTTCTATCAATTCCATTGAACAAAGCATTTAAGGCTTTGGAATTACCCAGGGCTAACTCATCTTCTTCTTTGCTCCATTCTTCCTCAGGTTTCAGACTGATTGTCCCATCTTTCTCAGTTATGGTGGGATGGTTCCATCCTTTGTCAGCAGCTCTCCAAGCCTTTTTGTCCAGATATATTAAGAAGGCAATCATACGAGGTTTCCAGTAGTCATAATTTGATCCATCCAGAATGGGTGGTCTGTTTCCAAAAACTCCTTCTTTGTCCATAGTGCCAGAAAATAATATCCCTAGATCTCACCCAGTAAGACAAGCAGGGTGCCTGCTCTGATACCAATTGAAATTATGGCAGCAGATACTCAATGTCACAGTGAATGTTATGACACCGTATCTGACTTTCTACAAGACAGTAAGTCTAAAAGCAATAAAGAACACAGTCAATTGTTTACCCAGTTCAGTGTGTAACAACACCTACTCTGGGGGATACCAAGCCAGGGAGGAAATTCACTATAAGAGATATTAATTCAGGAATAAACCAACCAGTTTATCTCCTTCACTTAAGACCTACCCAATGCAACTTCAATCTAAGTTCAACTTAAACCTGAGTTCCTACTCACTCTCCCTCAATCACAACAGTGATACTAAACAATTGACTAACGAAATTATGAAGACACTCTTCAGAACATACACTTGATTATGCTTCACAGCTATTAATCAACTAACACAAACACTCGTGCTTCAAAGCTTTGAGTGATACATAACCTAACTTGACTTTGCTTCAAAGCTTTAATCAAGTGACACAAACACTCGTGCTTCAAAGCTTTGAGTGATACACAACCCTTACAATCAAAACCTACTCCAAGTCACTTATCACAATGATAATTGCTTGGATTACAGTAGTTAAAACTATACAGCCCCTTATTGATCTTCTGTCAAAAAGTTGTCTTCACCAACAGTCGTCCTGTTGAATATATAGGCCGCTGTTCTTCAGTTAGGGCTTCCACGAAAATAGCTAGGGTTAGTTAACCTTAAGACTTGGTCACAGGAATTTATCAACCAGATTAGGGTTAAGACAAGTTAACCTAAAGCCCACGTGAGACTTTGTACTGGACTGGGTAAACCAGTTTCCTGAAAAATCTCAGAATTAACAAAACTGTACAACTGTTAGATCAGTACAGGATGTCTTAACATTGGTTATGACAACAAGAATCTTGTTTACTGATTTTGGTAGAATGTAATAAATATGATCATTGCATGATGATCAGCTAAACACTCAATTTAAGAAGCTTCTGTATGACATCCTTTTTCTGCAGAATGTACCTAGTAACCCAGAATGTTATGACATCAGTCATGACATTCACACACCTGGTTTTACCAAAAAACATGCCAACAACCAAACACTTACAAATAGCAATACGTTATGGAAACTGTGTGGGGTATACCGACATGGTCTAAGCAATAGCTATGTTAGTGTGACATATTTGTGGGTACCGATAGCCTTTGAGTTAATCAAAGAGAATACGGGGCCGCTGAGTGATGTCATGAAGCACTAATGAACTTCTAGAACCTTTACTTGACCAACTTGGCCTTTAGGATGTAGTGAGATGACCGGATTTGGTGCAGTCCGAAGTTGGTAGATACTCGATACTACACTCATTGAGGTTTGGTTTCTTGGGATATTTCGGTCGCTATTAAAGAGGATTGAGCTGAAACAATGACCAAGGAAACAATACAGTGATATTGAGCTCCTTAGAACCCAACTACTATTACTAGGACAAGTTTAAGCCAACTAACTTCAAGAGGGTACTTACCTATAAAACTCCATGCAAGCCTAAACTTAAAACTTGTTTGCTTTGCTTGTATATGAATACTTGTATATAACATCATGGACATCATGAACATCGCATACATCCACTAACCATTTCAAGGATTTCGAGATTCATCTTTGTTCTTGTTTTGTAGGATATGGATTCACTTCGCAAGAAAACTATTCAAGTCAACCGTGTAAGAATTCCTCCACAACTTAAGGAGTTAGCTTCAAGGATCCCTGAGAACTCTCCACTCACATAAAGACATGGTCGTCTACTCAACTTGGTCACCTCCAACACTGATGAGGATATGATGAAGGTTCTCTTTCAGTTCTTTGATCCTTTGCACCATTGCTTCACATTTCCTAACTATCAACTTGTGCCTACTTTGGAAGAATTCTCACAACTCTTGAGGATTCCCATTCTCAATCAACTACCTTTCAACGGTACGGAAAGAGACCCAAATCCAGAAGAGATTGCTCAAGCTCTACACTTGCACTCATCTGATGTCACAACTCATTAGGAAACTAGGAGTGGTGTCAAAGGCTTCTTAGCAAAGTTCCTGTTTGAGAAAGCCCAAAGCTGTTGGAATCCCTTAGACTTGCAAGCCTTTGAGAAAATTGTGGCTTTCCTTATCTATGGGATGGTTTTGTTTCCCAATCCTGACCAACTCATAGATATGAACGCCGTCAAAATCTTCATGTCACGCAACCCAGTGCCTACATTGCTAGGGGATATCCTACACTCTTTTCATACTCGCACAATGAGGAAAAGAGGTGTCCTTATGTGTTGCACTTCTCTCTTGGCAAGATGCTTTATTTCTCATCTTCCCCATGCAGGCTTAAAGAATGAGCAAGGTTCAAGGTGGTCACAAAGGTTGATGACGCTCAAACATTCATACATTCATTGGTGCTCCCGTTCCAAAGAGAATGTTCTCATTGTCGACCGTTATGGAGAATTTCCTAATGTCCCTTTACTTGGAATTAGGGGAGGAATCACCTATAACCCATGTTTAGCCTTAAGGCAGTTTGGTTATGCTCGAAGGGATGGCCCGCATGAGATGCTAATTCAAGGTTTGGTATTCGACTACGACAACGACGATCAAGGTCTTCGCCCGAGATTTATCCGAGCTTGGAGGATGCTAAACAAGGTGGATAACAATAATTTGGGACACAAGAATTCCATCCCTCTTGAGCCTTACCTCAAATGGGTACGAACTCGTGCTCAGAATCTTATGATGCCTTACCCCTCCATTCTCCCGGTAATCATTGAGCCTGTTAAGGAAGGAGATGTTCCATACATTATCCTACATCCTGACATGCCCACTGTGATACGGTGGGAGAACTGACTATGGTTTTGCGTTTGTTTTCGCAAATGTTTCGGTTGAGCAAGAGTCGCCACCGACTTTTTATTTTATCCTAAGGAAAGGTTTAAAAAGCACAGCAAAAACCTTTGAGATTTTTCTTGGGTTCGGGGAGTAGATTATAGAAAGGGAAGGTATTAGCACCCTTTCTATCCATGGTTATCCATGGGCTCTTAGGTACTTGCTTAGATCAACTTGCCTTGGTTTTCAATTGTTTGAAATGGTGCTTTGTGTGTGACTTTTGAAAAGGTTTTGAAAAAGATGCCTTGTATAGGCTACCCTTGTAACAATTCTTTACTCGAATGTTTTACAAAAGGTGTTTGTCTTTTTTAAAGATGTTCCAAGGTTTTTTGAAAGTTTGTTTTGAAAGTGTTTGTGAAGTGTGGTTTGAAAATAGGCAAGTGTTTTCTTTTACAGATTGACAAGTACCTAAGAGTTATCTACCCTAAAGTTCTCAAAGATTTTTGTTATGTCTTAAACCTTTTGACAATTTTGTTCCACCATTGCATTTGGTGGACAATCTTGTATTAGGAGGTGAAAAGGACGGGCGCGGGTCATTGTTTTAGACCATAATTGCAATAGTGCTAAGTGTCTTTGGGCAATTTCTCTTTGGAAGGGACTTGATCATTTTAGGCAACTTTTCGAAAGCGTCATCGAGGGACTATGATCATTTGATTGTTTGTTTTTACCCAAAGAAACCTAACATGCAATATGGCCCAATTATTTGAAGGCAACAAAGTGGAATACCCTAGGGGTGCAAGTTTGATGTGTGTTGTCCATATTTCATGCTTATTTATCTTGAAATTAGGTCAAGCTATTTTGTTCTTTTTATTTGCATACAAACCCTAACTCTAGCATGGTATACTTAGAAAGCGTTTAAAGTGCGAAAAGTAAAATTCCTACACTATTACAACACAATATGGGAAAGGGGGTACAAATGTTCAAATGGGGGGATATTTAGATAAAGAAATTAAACCTAGCTATTACATCATTTTTGGCATATTTACAAATGATTAATTGCATAAATAAAATGGAAAATAAAATAAAGATGCAAAATGCAAAGAGGGTTTTTATATGTATGAAAAAGGTATTATTTATGTTAAATAAATAAAATGAAAAAAAGTATTATTTTTGGGTTTTTTTTTATTATTTTAAGGGTGAAACCCTAATTTTTATTAAATAAATATATTAACTATTTAATATGTATAATATTTAATAATTATATACAAAAATAAAATAAAATGGAGTATATTCATAAAAAAAAGTATTTTCCATATCAAATATTAATAAAATAAAAATGTATGTATTTTAGTATTTTTGCCCTAAGTATATTAATATATATATATATATATATATATATATATATATATATATATATATATATATATATATATATATATATATATATATATATATATATATATATATATATATATATATATATATATATATATATATATATATATATATATATATATATATATATATATATATATATATCTTTATTATTTATTAAATAAATACTATATATATATAAAATAATAATATTTAATATTTATATAAAAAAAGTATACTTTGTATAAAACATTTTCAAAAGGGAAAATGTAATAAAAATCAGAAAAGAAAGTATATTTGCATTATTTTTCCTTTTTATTCTAAATAACATATATATGTATTTATGTACAAATAACTTAAACTAAACAAATAAATGCCTATAAATTCAAAAATGGTGAGAAAAATACTTTTTATATTTTTTATATTATAAGCAAAAATAAATGAGTCAAAATGAAAAAAAAAATCAAAAAATCATGCAAATACACAAAATGGGCTCAGGGGGTGTTAAAGTGAAAAGAGTGTGTGAAAAGAAAATATAAAACAAGCCCAGCCCAGATAACCTTTCTTCAACCTCTGGCCAGAAAATATCAAAAAACGTGCGCCTGTTTTTCCAATTCAAACACCTGGATTCTTTGACTTTTTGCACAAACTTCCAACATAAGAAATGTTAAGCATTGAATCACGATTCTAAATATATAAGAAACTCATCCTAACTCTCAGAAATGAGAGAGAATTTTGACATTCCCAAATCCTGACCTAAGTTTTCTGCCATGTTCAGACTCAAAATTCTTGCAGCACACATAATATAAATGAAATCTAATTACATGGGCATGTTCAGGGCTATGAATGTGACATATTATCTTCACAAACCTAAAGCTAACAATGCCTAATAAGAGAGATACGAGTTCATGAATTTACCTGTTCAGTTGAGGTTCTATCTGGCAATGCAGGAACTTTCAGTGCAAGGTGATGATTGGTATAGCTTCCTTGATGTCCAGGGATGTTATTCCAAGCTTTACTTTGTCTTGAAACCTTTTGAATCGTGCTAGAGCTCTTCACCTGCAAATCAGAAAAGTGAAAATGGCCAAAAGGGTTAGAGGAGTTACAGGTTGCTTCTAATGCTTTGGATAGTTTGGATTGATGGTAGGGAAGGTGTCTGAAGTGATTTGGGCAAGAATGCTTGAAAGGATTGAGAGTTGGAACTCAATCTGCAGAGGTTGCTCTGTTTGAGCAGTTTGATGGTGGTTCTGAGTTTGTGGAGGTATTGGAGGTATTGGAGTCGTGTTCTAGCTTGTGCTTGATGATTAGGAAGTGTACAAAACAAATGCTTAAGTGTTCTAATGATGAGATGGGAGTTATGTTATGTTATGGGATGTTTCTTAACACTTAAGCCAACAAAAGCCAAGTTGTGTTCTAGGCAGGTAGAGGGCCCCTAATCATGCTGCAAAACTCCTCCTTGATCAGTGTGTTATGCTCATAATCTTGTGCCCATTAGATTTGATCTGTACTTGTTGGATTTTCAATTGGACATAAAGCTTGCTTTTTGCAAAAATGGCCATTTTGCTTTTTCCATAAATGGATTAAACTTGTATGTAATGCTTGAACTCATAGAACAACACTTTAACACAATGAACATGCATTAAATTATTGAGTGTTGGATGGTTTAAGGACCTGTAATGTAGCACAAACTAAGTTGACTTGAAAATGGCATATGTTATGAACATGTACATGACCAATTCAAAAGTGATTTTTTGCCATATTGTGAAATTCGAATCTCTCAAGTTATGAGGTTGTTTGATGAGTTCTTGGACATTTTGGAAAGCTTGGAATGTGTACTACAATCCATCTTTGAAATACAAATTGAAATTCCAAGTGGAAGTGTATGGAAAATGGACTTGAAGTTAGGTAGAAAACCTTACCAAAATAGGTTAAAATTTCACTAAGTTAAGAATGGTTTAGTACCCTTATTCCAAAATTTGTAACTTGAGATACAAGCTTCATTTGGGAAAACTTTGTGAATAAAAGTTGTAGATTATGCAAAAAGCTACAACTTTCATGTTTTGACTTTTGTTTGAATCCAAATGAATCTTGGTGAGGAAGTGGGGCAAAGTTGGGAAAAAATTTGGGTTTTTCATAACTTAGAAAAATTCTAAGTTATGAAAAATTCTCATTTCTAACCCTAATTTGCATTTTTTGATTTCTTGGTGAACAAGTTTCATGATTTGGCATGTTTTGATGAAAAATGAATCTTGACCCTTGATTTTGACCAAAAAGTCAAAGTTTGACTTTTCAGTATACAGTCAAAATTGATCAATTGACTGGGAAATTCAACTGTCAATCTTGTGCATTTGGGATCTTTTGAACTTGTTGAGCATGTCAAGATAATTCCATGGGGTCCTTGAGTCCATATGTGAGCTTGGTTTGCCATTGGCTAGGTCAAACAGTCAAAAATTGCCTTTGTGTAGTCAAAACCCTAAAAATGACCATTTTGCCCCTTTGGTGATCTGATCAAATTTCTTGTGGAATTGTGATCCAAGCTTGATCAAATGGTTCATATGAGTTCATAATGTTGATGTGGGTCAATTTTCATGATATTTGACTGTCAATTGGCCACAGTTGATTTTTTCCCCAATACAGTTGATTTCTAGGTCAACTGTTCAATTGACTGGGCAAAACTTGGAATCAAGACTTGAAACTTGATATGGATAAACTTGGGAGTCCAATATGAAGCATGAAAGTCATCTTAGGCATTTTAGGTCAAAACATCTTTGTGCAAACACAAACCCTAATTTGGGTCAACAGTGCAAGGAGAAGTCTTGAGCAGATGAAACCCTAACTGGATCTTGATCTTCAGGGACTTGGTGATGAGAAATCAATGAGAAATGGGAGGGAAAATTTTGGGGTACAATAGTTGCCCCTGTTCAATCTTCTTGGACCTGAAGAGTTAGATTGACAAGTTTGCCTTTCGTGACTTGAGGGTAAAAGGAGATTGGATACTAGAGTGCCCTTAAATTTGCACTCGTCAAAGCAATGGATGCGGGAATGGGCTTAGAGATGCCATTTGGAGATGGGCTTAATGATGCCATCTGGAAGAGTGACAGGAACTTGTCGGGGATAGGCTTAAAGATGCCATCTGGAAATGAGTATCAGAAAGGTACCCATGTTTAGGACCATCTCTGAACTGGGGGCTGAATAAGCAATAGATTGACATCCGTATCTGGAGGCATCCGTAAACTATTTTCAAAAGTTGAGGAGAGTCTGAACAAGCGATAGATTAACATCCGGTGTGGGGAAGAATCCATAAACTGTTTTCAGAAGTCTTGAGAAAAATCTGAACAAGCGATAGGTTAACATCCGTTATTGGAGAACCCATGAACTGTTTTCAGAAATCTTGAAGTTGAATAAGCAATAGAGCAGCATCCGTTGTTGGGAAGCGTCCGTAAACTGTTTTCAAAGGTTGCATCTGAACAAGTCGATAGATTTAACATCCGTTGTTGGGAAGAATCCGTAAAATGTTTTCAGAAATTGCATCTGAACAAGTTGGTAGATTAACATCCGTTGTTGGGAAGAATCCGTAAACTGTTTTCAGAAGTCTGGAGAAGAATCTGAACAAGCGATAGGTTAACATCCGTTACTTGGAGAACCCGTGAACTGTTTTCAGAAATCTTGAGGAGGAACCGGTGTAGGGCTTCCTGATGATGAGCTCGTGTAAAACTACATCTGGATAAATTTGGAATAAGAATTAGAATGTTGCCTGTCTGGGTCACATCTGAACTATTCCTGGAAAGAATCCCGGAAGATAATGATCTTAGTCTTTCGACTGATCTTACCTGAAAAGGTAAAGAGTTAGTTATATGCAATGTTATGATGCATGACACAATGTATGCTATATGATATGAATGTAAATGAATGCGTATGTAAGCTGGAGAGCTGTCTTGCAAAGGATGGATGAATCTGAGATGGCTGAAGGTGACAATATCTCGACTGCTGCCGGGAAGAATAATTCCTGGTTGTTGCTGGGGAATAAAGAGCTTGGGTTGTATACCAATCTTCTGGGGAATTCCTGATGACTTTTACTGGGGAGCTCCAATCTAATCGACTCATGCTGGGGAGGTAAGACTGAGAATCTTCAGCTTGGAGGGAAGTATCTCTGGCGACTTCACTGGGGACTCAAGATTTGCTTTCCCAAAACTCTGTGGTGAGAAGGTTCATTAGTCTGGCTTCGCTGGGGATTGACAATTTGAAGCTTTAGCTCGGCTGGGGATACTGAAACTTAAATTCTGAGGGGGAATTGAATTCCGGAGGATCCTCCGGCTGGGGGATTGTAAAGATAAGTTATGCTCGGGAACTCTGATGAACTCCGCTGGGGATAAGAAGAAATTTGGCGAGTGCGATCTTCCGTGGCAATAAGCTGAGGATAACCCAGTTATAAGCCCTTGTGAGGGATAACTTTGAATAAAACTCGGGAGAGACGTCCGTACTCTGCAGGGGATAAGCTTCTAGAATCTACTGGGGATAAGCTTCACGACTTGCTAGGGATATGGATTCCCAATCTCCTGGGGGTTTCCTTTGAAAGGGTATCAAGATATCCAACTGCGCCTTCAACCTATCAGTAATCCTCTTTCTTAGTTCATAAGGAAATGATTATGTTCAAATGCATATGCCTATTTAACAAAACATTGGACGTTTCTCAAAATAAAACAAATAGTGCAAGAGAAAAGGAAAGGAAGCGACACAAATTTCTGGGAAAAGTATTTGTATTGACTTTCTATGAGTATATTTGTACAAGGGAGACAATCATCCTAGTAAGAGGATTTTGTCGTAAATATTTGAAAAATTTACAAAATAAAGATGGCTATGTGAAATAATTCCATGGGATTCCATTCTGCTGTAGCTTTCACAACTCTGAATATTTGTCCATTCAATGCTTCGTCTGCCGATGACTGGATTGATCAGAAGCCTGGAACCGGTTTGATGAAGAGATTGTCTTTTGAAGTGATCTGACGAGACATAGTCATACGCTTTAATTCCCTAACTTTTGCCTGAATAGCCCTTTCGGGTTTTCGATCCACCGGGAAACCCATTTTTGCCCAAGCCGCCCTTTCGGGTTTTCGACTTGCCGGGTGTACAGATTTTTTTTGTTTTTATCCCTAATTTTTGCCTGAACCGCCCTTTCGGGTTTTCGGTTCACCGGGATGCCCATTTTTGCCCAAGCCGCCCTTTCGGGTTTTCGACTCGTCGGGTTATTTTTATGCATAATATCTTTTGACTATGTCTGCGTTCGCAGGGTGCGGTAGATCGTCGCCGTCCATGGTGGTCAGAATCATTGCGCCACCAGAAAATATGCTCTTGATCACAAATGGTCCTTCATATGTAGGAGTCCATTTGCCTCTGGGATCACTTTGCGGCAAGATAATCCGCTTGATTACGAGATCTCCGACTTGATACACTTGACGTCTGACTTTCTTATTGAAGGCCTTGATCATCCGCTTTTGATACGTCTGACCATGGCATATAGCAGCAAGTCGCTTTTCGTCAATCAGATTGAGTTGGTCAAGTCGGGTCTGCATCCAATCATCTTCATTCAAACCTGCATCCTTCATAATCCTTAGAGAAGGAATCTGAACTTCCATAGGCAAAACAGCTTCCATGCCATAAACCAAAGAAAATGGGGTTGCCCCAATTGAAGTACGTGTCGTCGTACGGTATCCATGCAGAGCAAACGGTAACATCTCATGCCAGTCTTTGTAAGTGACCGTCATTTTCTGAATGATCTTCTTAATGTTTTTGTTCGCAGCTTCAACAGCGCCGTTCATCTTCGGCCGATAGGGAGATGAATTGTGATGATAAATCTTGAACTGTTCGCACAATGCGGTGATCATCGTGTTATTCAGATTTGTACCGTTGTCTGGGATGATCCTGTCTGGAACACCATACCGACATATGAGATTTTGCTTGATGAAGCGGGCAACCACATTTTTAGTGACAGAGGCGAAGGAAGCTGCTACGACCCATTTGGTGAAATAGTCAATGGCAACCAGGATAAAGCGATGTCCGTTGGAAGCCGTGGGCTTGATCTCTCCAATCATGTCAATGCCCCACATTGCAAAGGGCCAAGGAGCAGTCAGAACATTGAGAGGAACCGGAGGGATATGAACTTTGTCAACGTAGACTTGGCATTTGTGGCAAGTACGGGAATGTTGATGGCCGTCAGCTTCCATGGTAGACCAGTAATAGCCTGCCCTTAGGATCTTCTTAGCCATTGTATGCCCGCTCAAGTGAGTGCCAAATGTGCCGCTGTGTATATCAATCATGATCAACTCTGCTTCAGCTTTGTCTACGCATCAGAGTAATACACAATCATGGCTTCGTTTGTAAAGGATGTCGTTGCTCAGGAAGAATTTAGCGGCGAATTTCCTTAAGAACCTCTTGTCATTTACGGAAGCTCCTTCGGGATAATCTCTAGTCTCGAGATACCTTTTGATTTCATGGAACCAAGGTTATTCCACTACTTCTTCGGTATTAATCTCGTGACAATGCGCAGGTTCATCCATTCGCTCGATGGTGATTTGGGGAGCCTCGTTATCCCAGTTGAGTTTAAACATGGAGGACATTGTGGCTAGAGCATCTGCTAGTTGATTCTCTTCTCGCGGGTAATGCTCGAAGGTAATTTGCTCGAAATGAGGCAACAATGTCAGGACATGTTCTTTGTATGGGATAAGATTAGGATGCTTGGTATCCCACTCTCCTTTGATTTGACTGATAACCAAAGCCGAGTCCTCAAATACGATCAAAGATTTGATCCCCAGGTCTATAGCAGCCTTGAGACCAAAGATGCAAGCTTCGTACTCAACCATGTTATTTGTGCAGTTGAAGCAAAGTCGGGCCGTGAAAGGTGTGTGACAACCTTCCGGAGAAATAAGTACTGCGCCGATACCATTTCCAAGTGCATTTGAAGCACCATCAAAGTACAGGGTCCATCGGGATCCCTTTTCGGGTCCGTCATACGGTCCGTTACTTTCAATGTTGTCCAAATTCATGATGTCCTCGTCTGGGAAGTCAAATCTCATGGGTTGATAATCTTCGATAGCCTGATGAGCCAGATGGTCAGCTAGTACACTCCCTTTTATAGCTTTTTGGGTGGTGTACTGGATGTCATACTCAGTTAGGATCATTTTCCATCTAGCTATCCTTCCAGATAAAGCGGGCTTTTCGAAGATATACTTGATAGGATCCATTTTGGAAATCAACAAGGTAGTATGAGTCAACATATACTGTCTTAGTCGGCGAGCAGCCCATACCAAAGCGCAGCAAGTTTTCTCGAGCAGTGAGTAGCGAGTCTCACAGTCGGTAAACTTTTTGCTAAGGTAATAAATAGCATGCTCTTTTCGACCAGACTCGTCATGCTGGCCCAAAACACACCCCATTGAGTTATCCAAGACGGTCAAATACATGATCAATGGTCTTCCTTCGACGGGTGGCATCAGAATAGGAGGTTCTAGCAAATACTCCTTGATCTTATCAAAAGCAGCTTGACAATCGTCATTCCATTCGACTACCTGATCTTTCTTCAAGAGTTTGAAAATTGGCTCACAGGTAGAAGTCAGATGGGAGATGAATCTGGCAATATAGTTCAAGCGCCCCAAGAATCCTCTAACCTCCTTTTCAGTATGGGGAGCAGGCATCTCTCGTATTGCTTTTACTTTTGCGGGATCGACTTCAATGCCTTTGTTGCTTACAATGAATCCCAGGAGTTTACCAAACCTAACTCCAAAAGTGCATTTACTTGGATTTAGCCTGAGCTTGTATTCTTTCAACCTAGCGAACAGCTTCTCCAGATGTTCAAGGTGCTCTTCCTCTGTTTGTGACCGAGCTATCATATCGTCTACGTAGACTTCAATTTCATGATGTATCATGTCATGAAATAAAGCTACCATGGCGCGTTGATAAGTTGCCCCTGCGTTCTTCAGCCCGAACGACATCACTTTGTAACAGAAAGTGCCCCATTGTGTGACAAAAGTTGTTTTCTCCATATCCTCGGGGGCCATTTTGATTTGATTGTAACCTGAGAATCCATCCATGAAGGAAAACACTTTGTGCTGAGCTGTATTGTCGATCAAAATGTCAATGTGAGGTAGCGGAAAATCATCTTTGGGGCTGGCCCTGTTCAAATCCCGGTAGTCCACACACATCTTGACTTTGCCATCTTTCTTAGGTATTGGCACGATGTTAGCGACCCATTGAGAATAGGACGTAACAGCCAGAATGCCAGCGTCGAATTGCTTCATTACTTCTGCCTTGATCTTTTCAGACATGTCAGGCCTCATTCGGCGAACTTTTTGCTTGATCGGTGGACAGTCTTCTCTTGTGGGGAGACGATGAACCACGATGTCTGTGTCTAAACCCGACATGTCTTCATAAGACCAAGCGAAGATTTCAACATACTCATTCAACAACTGTATCAGGCGTTCCTTGACACTTGATTCCAGATTGGCACCCACTTGCACCTCCTTCCGGTCTTCCTCGGTCCCTAAGTTGACAGTTTCCAATGACTCTTCGTGCGGTAAGATGGCCCTTTCCTCTTGTTGTAGAAGTCTGGCCAGTTCCCCTGGTACTTCACAACCTTCGTCATCTTCATACTCGGCTTGATTGACCAGATCTTCAGAGTTATTGAAAGATATAGCAGAATAGTCACCCATGGAATCCGGAGTGGATGGGTACCTGCATTTGTGAGTGTGGGTGTGTGTAAGGGATAGCCATCCTTAAACAAAAAATGCAAAAGGAATGAAAATGAACACAGCAGTTTATCAAATGAAAAACGTCCAATGAATCATTAAACATGACATATGGATATGAAAAATAATCAAAACCCTTACAAATGGACCTACATGCCCTGGGCAAGGCATGAGGTGAAAAGATAGTGTACGGATTGTTTGAAATATTACAGACCAAATAGGAAATGTTTAACAGATAAATTACTGATGAATAAAAGTGATGGGGACAAAGTCTTTTGCCTCCCAGTTGCTCAATCCTCCTTTGACAGTTGGGTAAATCCATTCTTCGATGTTGCTCTCCTTGTCTTCATCCTCCAAGGCGTTGATTCCATAGGGAGAAATTTTGACTGGCGCTCTCTCAATCTTCGAACGGCGCATAATTTTCTGGCTAGCGGCCGTGAACCCTAATCCAAATTTATCTGTCTTATGTGGAATGTCAGGTAACTGTCCCCATGCTGAATTTTTCCCTTCCTTTATTGCGGCCCTTGTGTCCTCCAGAGATGCCATCCTGGCCATCTGCCTCGGTGTCTCAGCTGCCAACTTCGCTACTGCTATTTCAGGAAGGACTTCTTCGAAATGTTGAAATGGCGTCTCAATGAATTACCCTTCAACCTCCACATATCGGAAAGAGTTCAAGTGGCTAATCATGTACTCCTCCTCACCATGGACAATAATGATCTTTCCCTTGACAGGATACTTCAACATCTAATGTAAGGAGGAGGTGACTGCCCCAGCATGGTGTATCCAAGGCCTACCCAGCAAGCAAGAGTATCACAGACGGATGTCCATCACATAGAAAGTGGATTTAAACACCTCAGTGCCTATCTTAATGGGAATTTCAACCTCTCCATGGACCATTATCTTCGAACCATCGAAATCCCTGACAACAATATCACTCGGCTTCAATTCCAACCCTTCACAATCTAGTCGGTCCAAGGCCTTCTTAGGCAATACATTCAGCGACGAACCGGTGTCCACTAAGACATGTGCGAGAGTGGTTCCTCGACACTCGACGGAAATGTGCAAAGCATCATTGTGGTTTCTACCTTTAGGAGTTAAGTCGGCATCAGAGAACCCTAATCCATTGTCCGCAGTAAGGCTAGCCACACAATTTTGGAATTGATCTGCAGAAGTTTCCTGGGGCACATGGGCTGCCTTCAGGAATTTTATCAGAGCTTTAGCGTGCGCTTCCGAACAAAGTAGCAGTGCCAGCATGGAGATCTTTGAGGGGGTTTGCCCCAGCTGTTCTACCACATCATAATCACTCCTTTTGATTATCCTCAAGATCTCATCCATTTCCTTCTTGGAGGTTTCCGGGATGACCAAGGGCTGAGCCCTCGTCCTGACGAGCTCATCTTGGATTCCCTTACCTTTATCAGCAGCAGTAGGAGAGACAGTACTAGGAACAACAACATCCTCAATCAAAGGGGTTCTAGCAGAGAGTTTTATTGGTGCAGGGATGACTTTATCAGCTGATGAGGGTCCAAAGATTGCTCTTGGAGGGGCAATCTCTGGAGAAAATATTCTCCCGCTCCTGGTGATTTTACTCGTGCCTGCAATGTTACCAATGCTGACTTCTTCATCATCCGAACTTTCTTCAGTTATTTTGATTTGTTTAATACCATGGTAGTAGACGTCGCCGCCATAGTTCCATGGTATGGACTTCTCAGAAACATAGGGAACAGGCCCTGGCATTGTTATCTTCAAAGGAACAGATTTCGTAGCTGGCGTAATCTTAATAGGCTTTTTGACGGCCTTGGAAAGATTGGCGTGAATGGTTATGATTGAGACATCTTCAGTATGAACTGGAACAGCAGAAACTTTTTCAAACAAGATCTGTCGACTATCCATAAGGCCTTGGATGCCTTTCTTCAGTAATGGACAATCAAACGGCAGAGAGTAACAACAATAGCAGTCTTCCTTACATCCCGGGAAGATCCCGGCCCTTAACAGATTCAACTTAATGGTTAGCAATGGAGTAGCCAGATCATTGACATCAGCAACATACAAATCTTCTTCAATGGCATTGACATTTCGGCCGTGCTTCGGCATGGGTGCAGATATCACATTAGGCTTCTCTGGAGCGTCAAACTCCACCTCCTTCGCCTCTATCAAGTCTTGGATTTTATGCTTGAGTGCCCAACAATCATTGGTGTCGTGTCCAACACTGTCTGAATGGTAGGCGCATTTAGCATTAGCATGATAATGCGGAGAGGACGTATTCACATTCTTTGGTGCCTCCTTGATGGTGGCGAGATTCAACTTCAACAGATGGGGAAGCACTTGCGCTGGAGTCATATTAATGCGGGTGAACTGCCGTTGTGGCTGTTCCACCCGTTGTTGATTTGGTCTGGACTGGTTGTAGCGAGGCTGCTCACTTGGAGTATTTTGAATCATTACGGCCCCCACAGTTGGCCGACGCTCCGTCTTCCCTGCTCTTCTCTGAGAATATACCACAGCTGTTTCCTTCTTAAAAGGTTTCTTCTCAACACTTGCAGCAACACCCTTCTGAATCTTTCCTAACTTGATGCCAGCTTCTATTCTTTCGCCTGTTAAGATCAAATCGGTAAACCCCGCGGAAGAGTTACCAATTAGATGATTGAAAAATGGCCCAGATAGGGTCCCTAGAAACATATCAACGAGTTCTTGGTCGGTTAAAGGAGGCTGCACCCTGCCAGCCAAATCCCTCCATTTTTGTGCATATTCTTTGAATCCTTCGCCTGTTCCTAACGACATACCCTGAAGTTGGGTACGAGTAGGAGCAAGGTCAGAATTATACTGGTATTGTTTGTAAAAAGCGGTGGCCAAGTCTTCCCAATTTCGGACGCTGGTTCCCTCTAGCTGATAAAACCACTCCAACTGAGCTCCAGAAAGGCTGTCTTAAAAGAAATGAATCCAAAGGTTTTTATCTGCCGTATAGGGTTGAATCTTTCTCACGTAGGACCTGAGATGCATTTTTGGACAGGACAGCCCATCATACCTCACAAACACCGGCACCTTGAACTTTGGGGGAATCACATTCCCGGCAACCAAACCCAAGTCTTCAAAGTCCAAACCCGACACTCTTTGTAATTCCATGGCGGCCAATCTGGCTTCTAGCCCTTTGTATTTGTCATCAGCTGGAGGATATTGCTGATCAGAATAATCTTCATCCTCTTCGACCTCTTCTTCTTCCGCATCAGACTCGGAAGGTACCGCAGCTCCACCTCCTTTGTTGGTTCCTTCATCAGAGATAGGAGGAAATTCAAGCACTCTCCGAGCTTCTCCGTCAAATCTTCTCCCTAAAGTAGCCACCCCGAGTCTCTTTTTCTTCTTTTTCACTGGGTCTTTGTTCCCCAATTGAGTCTTGATATCCTCCTGACCCTTAACCAAGGTCATCAGGAGTTGCTGGAACTGTGCATTCTGAGCTTGCAGGTCTTTAACTGTTTGCTCGAGATCCATCCTACTGAAATAAACAGCAGACAGATAAGGAAACCTGGAGTGAGACCTGCTTATGCACATGATGAATGGTATGCTTATGTATGCAATGCATTCAAGGATTTAGGACATTCAAAATTGTTTCAGACAAAGAAGAGCGCACGTCATATTAATAAGAAGAAATTTGTTAGTACATAAATGCCCCATGGGCCAAACATTACAAAATAACTTCTCAAGTCAAAAAGAAATTGCACATCCTCTTTGGTGCGATGTAGGTGTTGAGGGCCTCTTGCTCATGGAGTCGGCGGGTAAGCTCTAGAACCTTCTTCTCACTGGCGTAGAAGCTAACTTCAAAAGTATTCCGTTCTTCCTTGAGCTGAATCCAACTTTTCTGCATTTCCTCCCACGATGTAGGCATATCAGGATGTAGGATGGTGTAGGGAACCTGTCCTTTATTGACGGGCTCTTTAACCACAGGGAGTATATGAGGATAAGGCATCATTAGTCTTTGGGCTCAGGCTCGTACCCACTTGAGATAGGGCTCAAGAGGGATGGAGTTCTTGTGTCCCAGAGTCTTGCTATCAACCTTGTTGGGTCTTCCCCAAGCTCTGATGAATCTTTGGCGAAGTCCTTGCGCATCGTTGTCGAAGTCAAAAACTAGGTCAGGAATCAACATATCATGAGGACCATCCCTCCGTGCATATCCAAATTTCCTCAAAGCTAGGCAAGGGTTGTAGGTGATACCTCCTCTAATTCCAAGTAAAGGAACATTAGGAAATTCTCCGCAACGATCGACAATGATGACATTTTCTCTGGACCGAGAACACCAATGCACATCAGAATGAGTAAGAGTCATCAATCGTTGGGACCACCTTGAACCTTGGTCATTCTTCAAGACAGATTGTGGAAGGTGCGAAATAAACCACCTTGCAAGGAGAGGAGTACAGCACATGAGAACACCCCTCTTTCTCATTGTTCGTGTGTAAAATGAGTGAAGGATGTCCCCAAGCAATGTTGGTATTGGATTTCTGGACAAGAAGATTTTGACGGCGTTGACATCTACCAATTGGTCAGGATTTGGGAACAAGACCAACCCATAGATAAGGAGTGCCACAATTTCTTCAAAGGCTTGTAGGTCCAATGAGTTCCAACATTATTGTGCCTTCTCAAACAAGAATCTTGCTATTAATCAACTAACACAAACACTCGTGCTTCAAAGCTTTGAGTGATACATAACCTAACTTGACTTTGCTTCAAAGCTTTAATCAAGTGACACAAACACTCGTGCTTCAAAGCTTTGAGTGATACACAACCCTTACAATCAAAACCTACTCCAAGTCACTTATCACAATGATAATTGCTTGGATTACAGTAGTTAAAACTATACAGCCCCTTATTGATCTTCTGTCAAAAAGTTGTCTTCACCAACAGTCGTCCTGTTGAATATATAGGCCGCTGTTCTTCAGTTAGGGCTTCCACGAAAATAGCTAGGGTTAGTTAACCTCAAGACTTGGTCACAGGAATTTATCAACCAGATTAGGGTTAAGACAAGTTAACCTAAAGCCCACGTGAGACTTTGTACTGGACTGGGTAAACCAGTTTCCTGAAAAATCTCAGAATTAACAAAACTGTACAATTGTTAGATCAGTACAGGATGTCTTAACATTGGTTATGACAACAAGAATCTTGTTTACTGATTTTGGTAGAATGTAATAAATATGATCATTGCATGATGATCAGCTAAACACTCAATTTAAGAAGCTTCTGTATGACATCCTTTTTCTGCAGAATGTACCTAGTAACCCAGAATGTTATGACATCAGTCATGACATTCACACACCTGGTTTTACCAAAAAACATGCCAACAACCAAACACTTACAAATAGCAATACGTTATGGAAACTGTGTGGGGTATACCGACATGGTCTAAGCAATAGCTATGTTAGTGTGACATATTTGTGGGTACCGATAGCCTTTGAGTTAATCAAAGAGAATACGGGGCCGCTGAGTGATGTCATGAAGCACTAATGAACTTCTAGAACCTTTACTTGACCAACTTGGCCTTTAGGATGTAGTGAGATGACCGGATTTGGTGCAGTCCGAAGTTGGTAGATACTCGATACTACACTCATTGAGGTTTGGTTTCGGGATATTTCGGTCGCTATTAAAGAGGCTTGAGCTGAAACAATGACCAAGGAAACAATACAGTGATATTGAGCTCCTTAGAACCCAACTACTATTACTAGGACAAGTTTAAGCCAACTAACTTCAAGAGGGTACTTACCTATAAAACTCCATGCAAGCCTAAACTTAAAACTTGTTTGCTTTGCTTGTATATGCATACTTGTATATAACATCATGGACATCATGAACATCGCATACATCCACTAACCATTTCAAGGATTTCGAGATTCATCTTTGTTCTTGTTTTGTAGGATATGGATTCACTTCGCAAGAAAACTATTCAAGTCAACCGTGTAAGAATTCCTCCACAACTTAAGGAGTTAGCTTCAAGGATCCCTGAGAACTCTCCACTCACCTAAAAACATGGTCATCTACTCAACTTGGTCACCTCCAACACTGATGAGGATATGATGAAGGTTCTCTTTCAGTTCTTTGATCCTTTGCACCATTGCTTCACATTTCCTAACTATCAACTTGTGCCTACTTTGGAAGAATTCTCACAACTCTTGAGGATTCCCATTCTCAATCAACTACCTTTCAACGGTACGGAAAGAGACCCAAAGCCAGAAGAGATTGCTCAAGCTCTACACTTGCACTCATCTGATGTCACAACTCATTAGGAAACTAGGAGTGGTGTCAAAGGCTTCTTAGCAAAGTTCCTGTTTGAGAAAGCCCAAAGCTGTTGGAATCCCTTAGACTTGCAAGCCTTTGAGAAAATTGTGGCTTTCCTTATCTATGGGATGGTTTTGTTTCCCAATCCTGACCAACTCATAGATATGAACGCCGTCAAAATCTTCATGTCACGCAACCCAGTGCCTACATTGCTAGGGGATATCCTACACTCTTTTCACACTCGCACAATGAGGAAAAGAGGTGTCCTTATGTGTTGCACTTCTCTCTTGGCAAGATGCTTTATTTCTCATCTTCCCCATGCAGGCTTAAAGAATGAGCAAGGTTCAAGGTGGTCACAAAGGTTGATGACGCTCAAACATTCATACATTCATTGGTGCTCCCGTTCCAAAGAGAATGTTCTCATTGTCGACCGTTATGGAGAATTTCCTAATGTCCCTTTACTTGGAATTAGGGGAGGAATCACCTATAACCCATGTTTAGCCTTAAGGCAATTTGGTTATGCTCGAAGGGATGGTCCGCATGAGATGCTAATTCAAGGTTTGGTATTCGACTACGACAACGACGATCAAGGTCTTCGCCCGAGATTTATCCGAGCTTGGAGGATGCTAAACAAGGTGGATAACAATAATTTGGGACACAAGAATTCCATCCCTCTTGAGCCTTACCTCAAATGGGTACGAACTCGTGCTCAGAATCTTATGATGCCTTACCCCTCCATTCTCCCGGTAATCATTGAGCCTGTTAAGGAAGGAGATGTTCCATACATTATCCTACATCCTGACATGCCCACTGTGATACGGTGGGAGAACTGACTATGGTTTTGCGTTTGTTTTCGCAAATGTTTCGGTTGAGCAAGAGTCGCCACCGACTTTTTATTTTATCCTAAGGAAAGGTTTAAAAAGCACAGCAAAAACCTTTGAGATTTTTCTTGGGTTCGGGGAGTAGATTATAGAAAGAGAAGGTATTAGCACCCTTTCTATCCATGGTTATCCATGGGCTCTTAGGTACTTGCTTAGATCAACTTGCCTTGGTTTTCAATTGTTTGAAATGGTGCTTTGTGTGTGACTTTTGAAAAGGTTTTGAAAAAGATGCCTTGTATAGGCTACCCTTGTAACAATTCTTTACTCGAATGTTTTACAAAAGGTGTTTGTCTTTTTTAAAGATGTTCCAAGGTTTTTTGAAAGTTTGTTTTGAAAGTGTTTGTGAAGTGTGGTTTGAAAATAGGCAAGTGTTTTCTTTTACAGATTGACAAGTACCTAAGAGTTATCTACCCTAAAGTTCTCAAAGATTTTTGTTATGTCTTAAACCTTTTGACAATTTTGTTCCACTATTGCATTTGGTGGACAATATTGTATTAGGAGGTGAAAGGGACGGGCACGGGTCATCGTTTTAGACCATAATTACAATAGTGCTAAGTGTCTTTGGGCAATTTCTCTTTGGAAGGGACTTGATCATTTTAGGCAACTTTTCGAAAGCGTCATCGAGGGACTATGATCATTTGATTGTTTGTTTTTACCCAAAGAAACCTAACATGCAATATGGCCCAATTATTTGAAGGCAACAAAGTGGAATACCCTAGGGGTGCAAGTGTGATATGTGTTGTCCATATTTCATGCTTATTTATCTTGAAATTAGGTCAAGCTATTTTGTTCTTTTTATTTGCATACAAACCCTAACTCTAGCATGGTATACTTAGAAAGCGTTTAAAGTGCGAAAAGTAAAATTCCTACACTATTACAACACAATATGGGAAAGGGGGTACAAATGTTCAAATGGGGGGATATTTAGACAAAGAAATTAAACCTAGCTATTACATCATTTTTGGCATATTTACAAATGATTAATTGCATAAATAAAATGGAAAATAAAATAAAGATGCAAAATGCAAAGAGGGTTTTTATATGTATGAAAAAAGGTATTATTTATGTTAAATAAATAAAATGAAAAAAAGTATTATTTTTGGGGTTTTTTTGTATTTTAAGGGTGAAACCCTAATTTTTATTAAATAAATATATTAACTATTTAATATGTATAATATTTAATAATTATATACAAAAATAAAATAAAATGGAGTATATTCATAAAAAAAAGTATTTTCCATATCAAATATTAATAAAATAAAAATGTATGTATTTTAGTATTTTTGCCCTAAGTATATTAATATATATATATATATATATATATATATATATATATATAAAGTATACTTTGTATAAAACATTTTCAAAAGGGAAAATGTAATAAAAATCAGAAAAGAAAGTATATTTGCATTATTTTTCCTATTTATTCTAAATAATATATATATGTATTTATGTACAAATAACTTAAACTAAACAAATAAATGCCTATAAATTCAAAAATGTTGAGAAAAATACTTTTTATATTTTTTATATTATAAGAAAAAATAAATGAGTCAAAATGAAAAAAGAAAAATCAAAAAATCATGCAAATACACAAAATGGGCTCAGGGGGTGTCAAAGTGAAAAGAGTGTGTGAAAAGAAAATACAAAACAAGCCCAGCCCAGATAACCTTTCTTCAACCTCTGGCCAGAAAATATCAAAAAACGCGGGCCTGTTTTTCCAATTCAAACACCTGGATTCTTTGACTTTTTGCACAAACTTCCAACATAAGAAATGTTAAGCATTGAATCACGATTCTAAATATATAAGAAACTCATCCTAACTCTCAGAAATGAGAGAGAATTTTGACATTCCCAAATCCTGACCTAAGTTTTCTGCCATGTTCAGACTCAAAATTCTTGCAGCACACATAATATAAATGAAATCTAATTACATGGGCATGTTCAGGGCTATGAATGTGACATATTATCTTCACAAACCTAAAGCTAACAATGCCTAATAAGAGAGATACGAGTTCATGAATTTACCTGTTCAGTTGAGGTTCTATCTGGCAATGGAGGAACTTTCAGTGCAAGGTGATGATTGGTATAGCTTCCTTGATGTCCAGGGATGCTATTCCAAGCTTTACTTTATCTTGAAACCTTTTGAATCGTGCTAGAGCTCTTCACCTGCAAATCAGAAAAGTGAAAATGGCCAAAAGGGTTAGAGGAGTTACAGGTTGCTTCTAATGCTTTGGATAGTTTGGATTGATGGTAGGGAAGGTGTCTGAAGTGATTTGGGCAAGAATGCTTGAAAGGATTGAGAGTTGGAACTCAATCTGCAGAGGTTGCTCTGTTTGAGCAGTTTGATGGTGGTTCTGAGTTTGTGGAGGTATTAGAGGTATTAGAGTCGTGTTCTAGCTTGTGCTTGATGATTAGGAAGTGTACAAAACAAATGCTTAAGTGTTCTAATGCTGAGATGGGAGTTGTTATGTTATGGGATGTTTCTTAACACTTAAGCCAACAAAAGCCAAGTTGTGTTCTAGGCAGGTAGAGGGCCCCTAATCATGCTGCAAAACTCCTCCTTGATCAGTGTGTTATGCTCATAATCTTTTGCCCATTAGATTTGATCTGTACTTGTTGGATTTTCAATTGGACATAAAGCTTGCTTTTTGCAAAAATGGCCATTTTGCTTTTTCCATAAATGGATTAAACTTGTATGTAATGCTTGAACTCATAGAACAACACTTTAACACAATGAACATGCATTAAATTATTGAGTGTTGGATGGTTTAAGGACCTGTAATGTAGCACAAACTAAGCTGACTTGAAAATGGCATAAGTTATGAACATGTACATGACCAATTCAAAAGTGAGTTTTTGCCATATTGTGAAATTCGAATCTCTCAAGTTATGAGGTTGTTTGATGAGTTCTTGGACATTTTGGAAAGCTTGGAATGTGTACTATAATCCATCTTTGAAATGCAAATTGAAATTCCAAGTGGAAGTGTATGGAAAATGGACTTGAAGTTAGGTAGAAAACCTTGCCAAAATAGGTTAAAATTTCACTAAGTTAAGAATGGTTTAGTACCCTTATTCCAAAAATTGTAACTTGAGATACAAGCTTCATTTGGGAAAACTTTGTGAATCAAAGTTGTAGATTATGCAACAAGCTACAACTTTCATGTTTTAACTTTTGTTTGAATCCAAATGAATCTTGGTGAGGAAGTGGGGCAAAGTTGGGAAAAAATTAGGGTTTTTCATAACTTAGAAAAATTCTAAGTTATGAAAAATTCTCATTTCTAACCCTAATTTGCATTTTTTGATTTCTTGGTGAACAAGTTTCATGATTTGGCATGTTTTGATGAAAAATGAATCTTGACCCTTGATTTTGACCAAAAAGTCAAAGTTTCACTTTTCAGTATACAGTCAAAATTGATCAATTGACTGGGAAATTCAACTGTCAATCTTGTGCATTTGGGATCTTTTGAACTTGTTGAGCATGTCAAGATAATTCCATGGGGTCCTTGAGTCCATATGTGAGCTTGGTTTGCCATTGTCTAGGTCAAACAGTCAAAAATTGCCTTTGTGTAGTCAAAACCCTAAAAATGACCATTTTGCCCCTTTGGTGATCTGATCAAATTTCTTGTAGAATTGTGATCCAAGCTTGATCAAATGGTTCATATGAGTTCATAATGTTGATGTGGGTCAATTTTCATGAGATTTGACTGTCAATTGGCCACAGTTGATTTTTTCCCCAATACAGTTGATTTCTAGGTCAACTGTCCAATTGACTGGGCAAAACTTGGAATCAAGACTTGAAACTTGATATGGATAAACTTGGGAGTCCAATATGAAGCATGAAAGTCATTTTAGGCATTTTAGGTCAAAACATCTTTGTGCAAACACAAACCCTAATTTGGGTCAACAGTGCAAGAAGAAGTCTTGAGCAGATGAAACCCTAACTGGATCTTGATCTTCAGGGACTTGGTGATGAGAAATCAATGAGAAATGGGAGGGAAAATTTTGGGGTACAACACCCACACCTCTTGAAGACCTACAAAGGGATTAGATACAACTCAAAGGAGAGCGAGATACTTTTGAATCCCAATTCTACGCAAGCGAGAAGAAGGTTTTGGAACTCACTAGGATACTTCATGAGGAGTGGACTCTAAATGCCTACATTGCACCAAAGAGGGTGCGCACTACATTTTTATCTTAGAGTTTTGTATTATTTTGTCCAAAGGGCATTGATGTACTCAAAATTTATCTTATTAATATAACGTGTGTTTCTTTTTGTCTAAAACGAACTTGAATCTTTAGAATCCTTGAAAACATTGCATATGCACATATCATTCATCATAACATAAACAGGTCTTTTGCAACAAATCTCCTCATCTCTCTACTGTTTATTTCAGTAAGATGGATATCGAGCAAACAGTGAAAGATCTCCAAGCTCAGAACATGCAGTTTCAACAGTTGCTCATGACCCTAGCCAAGGGGAAAGAAGAATTGAAGACTCTGCTAGTTGAAGAGAGGAAAAAGAAAACAAAGAAGGTAACTGGAGTTTTAAACATGGGGAGAAAATTTCAGGGACAGGCGAGAAGGACTTTGAACTTTGCAACAACTTCCGGTGAAGGAGAACAGAAAGGCAAGGAAACAGTTGTCCCGTTAGAATCAGAAGAAGAGGAGGAAGAAGAGGAAGACTACTCTAAGGAACAGTATCCTCCAGCTGATGACAAGTACAAACATCTCGAAGAGAGTTTGAGCGCGATGGAAATACAAAAGGTGCCAGGCTTAGACTTTGAGGAATTGGGACTAGTATCAGGGATTGTGATTCCTCCGAAAATCAAATTGCCTATGTTTGTAAAATATGATGGAATGTCATGCCCTAAAATGCATCTCCGATCATATGTGAGAAAAATCCAACCCCACACCGCCGATAAAGACTTGTGGGTGCACTTTTTCCAAGACAGCCTGTCTGGAACACAACTCGACTGGTTTTACCAACTAGAAAGAGCCAACATCCATAATTGGGAATATCTTGCCGCAGCTTTCTACAAACAATATCAATACAATGATGATTTGGCGCCTACCCGTACTCAACTCCAGCGTATGGCCATGGTTTCCAATGAAGGTTTCAAAGATTACGCACAAAAATGGAGAGACCTGGCTGGAAGAGTTCAACCCCCTCTGTCTGAAATGGAATTGGTGGACATGTTCTTAGGCACTTTATCTAGCCCTTTCTTCAACCATTTAATAGGAAGTTCATCTGCAGGCTTTACTGAACTAATATTATCCGGAGAGAGGGTGGAAGCTGGCATAAAAAGTGGAAAGATTCAGAAGGATTCATCTTCTTCTACGGCTGTAAGAAAACCTTTCATCGGGAAGAAAGAGGTAGTTGCTGTATATCCACAAAGGAACCAAGATAGGTCCGAACGCCGACCAATGGTTGGGGATGTTATGATTCCAAAGCCTATGTCTGATCAACAAAGAAGTAATCAACCAAGGGTGGAAAGGCCAGTCCGGCAATTCACCAGAATTAACATGACTCTGTCTCAAGTATTACCGCATCTTCTGAGATCCAACTTGGCAACCATGAAAGAAGCTCCGAAAAACCCCAATACAACATCCCTTTATTATCACCCTAATGCCTGTTGCGCATATCACTCTGAAAGTTTTGGTCACGATACTAATAACTGTTGGGCCTTGAAGAACAAAATACAAGACCTCATTGAAGCAAAAGAAATTGAGTTTGATGCGCCCGAAAAGCCAAATGTAATTTCTGCTCGTATGCCCAGACATGGTCATAACACCAATGCTATTGAAGAAGATTTGTTTGTTGCCACAATTGATAAACTCATGAATCCACTTCCAACCATTAAAATAAACTTGTTGAGAGCCGGTGTGTTCCCGGGCTGTAATGAAGTTTTCCATCTCTGCTTGTCCTCACCAACTAATTGCCATTTGTTGAAAACAGGCATTCAACGCTTGATAGATGACAAAGAGATTTTGTTTGAAAGTACTCCTGTTTCACCTGTTCCTGTTGAAGATGTTTCAATCATTACCATTTCCGCCAATTCTTCCAGGGTCTCCACCAAAAGACCCGTTAGAATTACATCAGTTCCGAAAGCAGCTCCTCTAATAATCACAATGCTTGGGCCAATCTCATATGAATCAGACAAAACCGTGTCGTGGAATTACGGAGGGGATATTTACTACCATGGCATCAAACAAGACTGGCCGGCCGCTGAAGAAATAAATTCTGAAGAAGAAGATGTCGACATCAGCAATATTGCCGGAACTAGTAAAATCATCCAAAGTGGTAGGATATTTTCTCCAGAAATTTCTCCCCCAAAGGCAGTTTCTGGACCCGTGGTTGTTCCAAAGGTTACTTCCGTACCCATAATCATCTTTGTAAATGCTCCTATTGACAAAGCCGTTATAACCCATGTTGTCATTCCTACCAATACTCCTACTGCTGAAACTCAAGGAAATAGTATTCAAGTGGAGCCTGTCCGGATGAAGGCTCAATCACTGACTATCCCTGAGGCTTCCAAGAAAGAAATGGAGGAGATCCTAAAAATTATAAAGAGGAGCGACTACGATGTAGTTGAACAATTGGGGAAAACTCCCTCCAAAATCTCCATGCTGGCATTACTACTGTGTTCCGAGGCACATGCGAAGGCCTTGGTGAAGTTCCTAAAAACAGCCCATGTGCCTCAAGAGACGTCTGCTGATCAATTCCAACACTGCATAGCCAGCTTGACAGCGGATAACGGCCTAGGCTTCTCGGATGCTGATTTGACACCAAGGGGAAAAAAGCACAACGAGGCATTACATGTCTCTGTGGAATGTAGGGGCACAACTCTGGCCCATGTTTTGGTGGACACATGCTCATCCTTGAATGTATTACCGAAAAAAGCTCTGGACAAACTTGACTGTGAGGGACTGACGTTAAAGCCAAGCAACATAGTAGTAAGGGCATTTGATGGCTCGAAGAGGATGGTGCACGGGGAGATGGATATCCCCATAAAGTTTGGGACTAAAAATTTCAATTCAACCTTTTATGTAATGGACATCCGCCCTTCGTACTCTTGCCTGCTAGGCCGGCCATGGATCCATAATGTTGGCGCTGTTACCTCTACACTGCACCAGATGCTGAAGTATCTGATTCAAGGGACGATTATCACTGTACATGGAGAGGAAAAATACATGATCATCCATTTCAATTCCTTCAGATATGTGGAATTGGACGGAGAATTCATTGAAACTCCTTTTCAACACTTTGAAGAGGTCCCCCAAGAGGTGGCGGTAACCAAGGCTGCTCCCAAGATCACAAGGCCTCCACTCCGGATGTCATCACTGAAGGATGCCAAAGCAGTAGTAGAAGAAGGAGGATGCACTATCTGGGGACAACTTCCAGATATCCCGTATAAATCTGACAAGTTTGGCTTAGGTTTCACTTCAAGTGCTCAAAAGGCTGTACACCGTGCCCGTGCTGGAAGGCCACCCTTGAAGATTAGCAACCGTGAGGTTAACACGGTGGAAGATGGAGAAGATGATTGCAACCAGGAGGATTGGATATTTCCGATTTTCAGTGGAGGGCTCAGCAATTGGGAGGCTAGAGACTTCATCCCAATCACTTTCATCCCTCAGTAATTTATCTTTACATTTTTGTTGGATCTGTAATATTCAAAACAATTCACACACTTAAAACCTTGTGTCTTACCCGAGGCACAATGGTCCATTTGTAAGAGTTATTATTTCATCTTCATATGACATCAATGAATCATGGACGTTTTCACATTCAAACTTTTGTGCTCATTGTTTTTTTTCTTTTACATTTTATTTTCTTTTAAAGATAGATATACCCTTACACATACCCACACTCACAATGCAGGTATCCATCCATTATGGATCCCATGGGTAACGATATTTCTATGGCCTTTCGTAACTCTGAGAGTCTAATCTACCAAGCCGAAGACAAAGGTGAGGAAGATTGTGAAGTGATATGGGAACTTGCCAGACTGATACAACAAGAGGAAAGAACCATTCAGCCTCATGAGGAACCCGTGGATACAATCAACCTAGGTACCGAAGAAGATAAAAAAAAAGAGGTTAAAGTGGGTGCCAACCTGGAATCTAGTGTCAAGGGGCGCTGATTCAGTTGTTGCGTGATTATGTCGAAGTCTTTGCCTGGTCATATGAAGATATGCTAGGACTTGATGAAGATATTGTGGTACATCATCTGCCTACAAGAGAGGATTGTTCTCCAGTAAAGAAAAAGGTACGTCGGATGAGGCCCGATATGTCAGAAAAGATTAAAGCAGAGGTCATTATGATACGGTGGCCAGAACCGGGACATGTTTCCCTATTTTATTAAGGAATTTGCTGGTTTGCGTTTTGCGTTTGTGTTTGCAAAATGTCGCGGTAAGCAAGAGTCGCCACCATCTTTTATTTTATCCAACAAGGAAAGGAAAAAAAGCACAGAAAAATTCCTTTTTCGAGATATTTTTGAGTACGGGGGGTAGATTATAGAAAGGGAAGGTATTAGCATCCTTTCTATCTGTAGTTATCTACGGGCTCTTAGGTACTTGCTCATCATTTTCAAAACTGTTTTCTTTGTGTTTGTGGGCTTTGAAAAGTTTTTGTTTTGACTTCGATTTAACTCTTGCTTCTGTCTTCAAGAGTGTAATGAAGTGTTTTTGAAAACTTGTTTGTAAAGGAGTGTAAGTCTGAAAAATTTGTTTTGATTGAGCAAGTACTTAAGAACTAATTTACCTACTCGAAAAAAGAATCGTTCTATGCTTGTTTCCTTTAGAAAATGTTATCCCGCTATTAGTGAGTAGGTAACACCGTCGTTGGAGTTTTGAGGGTCAATTCAAAAGGGATGTACGGTCACTAAAGCAATGTTAGGACGTCTTAGTAGTAACCCTAATGTCTTAGATCATTTATCCGAGACAACAATATCTGAGGCAACCTTTCCGAGGCAACTTTGATCTTTGGACAAAAGGACGACCACTAAAGCATCCTATACTCAATGACCTTTTACCGAAGGCAACCAAATGGGAGTGTACCCTAGGAGTGCGTATGTGCGAGTGATTTAATTTCAGATTATTTTATCTTTGCACATTTAGGGTGATCTAACTGTTTTAAAATTCATCATACATTCTTGTCATGCATCCTATTATCATACATCTAACAGTTAATAATTTTCGGAATTTAAAATGCGAAAATTAAACTACGTTATTACAAGGCTTCGGGTATTTACATAGCCAAAAACAAACCCTTGAAAAGTAAAGCGATAAATGTAAATAAACGTCCGAATTAAACTATTACAAACTGTGAGCAGATATAATAATTGGGATAAAAAAATAGAATAAAGCGCGCGAAGAAAATTAGATTGACGAGAAATTAGGGTTTTGACCCTTCTAATCAAAAGAAAGATGTTTTTGTTGTTTTTAATATTTTTTAAAGAAAAGAATTAAGTTTTCTAAATTAAATACAAAAATTAATTAGTGATTAAATTAATTAATAAAAATAATTAAATGAGCTATTTTTGTTTTTTTGATTATTTTAGGAAAAGATAAAATATGATTAAGTTAGTAATAAAACCTATTTATTCTAATTATATTTAATGATTTACAAAATAAAAAATTAAAGTTATCTAAATTAACAAATCTAATTAAATTAATTATTTTTTTTAATAAAAATAAAATCTAGACCTAATTTATGAAGAGTAATATTTTTTGTGATTTTTTGATAAAAGAAAATAATTTGATGATTAGTAAAATAAATAGATAAATTAATTAAATGAAATATGAAAAGACAAAAAGGATAAAAGATGGGCCTGAAAAATGGGGGTGTGAAAAGCAATTTCCTGGGCCCAAAACAAAGGAATCCGTTTGACTTCGTGAATCCAGTGTGGCACGCTGACTATGGCTTTTGGTGTTCCTCCCATCATGGCCTTTAGATCTGGCCTCAAGACACTTGGCATGATAGATGATGAGGGAGCATGGTACTCATTTGCTTCATACACGTACTGAATTTCCTGAAAGAAAATAGGAAAATAACAAATGCTGGAGGCAGGGGTCGAACCCATGACCTCAAGCCTTCCAATGCCTTAACACCTGCCTGGCTACCACTAGGCCAATTGTTCTTGTTGTACATAAATTAAATGATAATAATAATAAGCAAAACAAAGAATTAGTGGAAAATTGAAAAAAACGCACGCTGCTAGTTTGAATAGGCCAATGGGACGGTGACAACTGGTCATCTTCTTCCCCTCTGTGGGTAAAAGTCCCGGACTTTTACCTACAGACGCTTGTCCGTAGCTATAAGTAGAGCTTGCTCCAAAATCTTCCATGGGCCAAATAAATAACACCTAACGCCATGGTTGAGTTCGTCTCGTTCTCCTGAACATGATGGTACCACTTACGAAGGCTAATTTTTCCTGTAAACAAAAACCCTAAAACAAACTCCAAAACCCTAACAATGGCAGTTTACAATTCAGTCCATGAAAATGCAATTGGGTATTATAGAAAGCTTACAAACATGATGGTGATCAAGAATGTACAATTATTTTACGCTATAAGTGCAAGAATAATGTTAATCTAATTCAAGAATATAGAAATACCGTGACGGGCTTACAGTGCATTGTAGGGCTTGAAAACGCTTGCTTTCGATTGCTTTAGCTTGCTGATACTCCCAGGAATCAATTGGGATTGCTAGAAGGCCTTGAGGATGCCTGGAATACTGAATTCGATCTCACACTTTTTCTTGATTTTTTTTCAGATTTTGTTCTTGCTCATGCGCCTCTTTCCAACCTCTCTTTTAGGTCTGGCTTCGTTCTATATGTATTAGTGAAGCGATTGGGGTTGATAACTGCTCTCAATCTTCCTCCATCAATGATTTGGATCTTTGATTTGATTCACTTTGAAAACTTTCCAAAATTGGCCAATTCCAATCCTTTTGTTCACACCATGCCTTGATACGATTTTGAATGACTTGCTAGCTGTAATTGGAACCTGAAACAAGCACAAAATCTCTTACTTTCAATATTTTGGATTTTATTTGATTTGTTTTGATTTAAATTGAATTAATTCAAATAAAAATCAAAATAAATAATAAAAACATGATAAGGACAAGTGGCAAGGTCTAGAGCTCGTGGACTATGTTTCCAACTCAAAACAAGTGAAAAAGATTGGGCCCATTTGGCAAAAATTGAAGTTTTAGGCATAGTTGACTTTTGGCAATTTTGCAAAAAGGGTCAACTTCACCAATGCATAACTTCCTAAATTTTGACTCTTTGGATATGTTCTTGGACTTTTTAGAAAGCTTGAGATGTACTCTAATCAACCCTTTTGGTCTCATCTCGATTTGATATTCCATGCTCATGTATGAAGCTTTGACAAAAAAGGTATTTTTGTTGACCTTTCAAAATGACCTATAATGTCCAAATTCATAACTTCTTGTGAGTGCATATTTTGAACTTGGGAGCTGAATATGGATTGTAGGGAAATGCATCCTCTTCTAAATTAGCTTTGGATGGGTCATTTCTCATAAAGTATGAGAAAGTTATGCTTGGTCAAAGTTGAGTTGACTTTTCCAACAAAACCCTAATTTAGCAATCCTTGATGAATCATGATCAACCCTTGATAAAATGATGAAATAAACTTCAAAATTAGGATGTTGACCAAAAATCCTGAAGTTTGACTGTATGTGGGCCACAGTTGACTTTTGCCCTAGCACGGTTGATTTTCAAGCCTTTGAGCAATTGACTGAGCACACTTCCTCTGCAAGGCTTAAAACTTGACATGGATGATCTTAATAACATATTAAGACATTGGTGAGAATTTGGGATCCCTTGGAATCAAGTATCTTGATGCAACATGAAACCCTAATTTGAGGTAGACTGCCTTAGGAGAGAGCTTGTTTGGCCAACCCTTGGACTACCTTGAGCAACTTGAGGATCCTTCTTGAAATATTTTGAGAAATATGGGAGGGAAAATTTTGGGGTACAACAGTCATGAAGAAATTTAACGCTGGATTCTTGGTTGTCACCTCTTACCCCCAATGGGTTGTCAATGTTGTTCCCGTACCTAAAAAGGACGGCAAAGTGCGAATGTGTATGGACTATCAAGATTTGAATAGGGCGAACCCTAAGGATGATTTTCCACTCCTCCGCATTGATATCCTCGTTGACAATACGACATAACACAAAGTGTTTTCCTTCATGGATGGAATCTCGGGTTATAACCAAATCAAAATGGCATCTGAGGACATGGAGAAAACAACATTTGTTACACAGTGGGGCACATTCTGCTACAAGGTAATTCCATTCGGACTGAAGAATGTTGGGGCAACCTATCAGCATGCCATGGTAGCTTTATTTCATGACATGATACATCATGAAATAGAGGTCTACATAGACGATATGATAGCCAGATCGCAAACAGAAGAAGAGCACCTTGATCACTTACAAAAACTATTTAAGAGACTGAAGAAGTACAAGTTAAGGTTGAATCCAAACAAGTGCACATCCGGGGTACGGTCTGGTAAACTCTTAGGCTTTATTGTCAGCAACAAAGGTATCGAGGTCGATCCTGCCAAAGTTAAAGCAATACAAGAGATGCCTGCTCCTCGTACTAAGAAGGAAGTCAGAGGATTCTTGGGACGTTTGAATTATATTGCCAGATTCATTTCTCACCTGACAGCTACTTGTGAACCAATCTTCAAGCTCTTGAAGAAAGATCAAGTAGTCAAATGGAATGACGAGTGCCAAGTTGCTTTTGACAAAATCAAAGAATACTTACAAGAGCCTCATGTATTGATGCCACCAGTCGAGGGAAGACCATTGATCATGTATCTGACTGTTTCAGAAAATTCAATGGGGTGTGTATTGGGGCAGCATGAAGAGTCTGGCCAAAAAGAGCATGCTATTTACTACCTGAGCAAAAAGTTTACCGAATGTGAAACTAGATATTCACTGCTCGAGAAAACTTTCTGCACTCTGGCATGGGTTTCTCGCCGGCTAAGATAATATATGCTGACTTATACTACCTTATTGATATCAAATGGATCCGATAAAATACATCTTCGAGAAGCCTGCTCTTTCTGGGAGAATAGCTAGATGGCAGATGATCCTGACAGAATACAACATACAGTATACTACCCAGAAATCTATAAAAGGCAGTGTATTGGCTGGTCACCTTGCTCACCAAGCTTTAGAAGACTACCAGTCCATGAAGTTCGATTTTCCGGATGAAGACATCATGCCATTAGACAACTGTGAAGAAATTAGGCCATATGACGGACCTGAACAAGGATCCCGATGGACCACGTTCTTTGATGGAGCATCCAATGCACTTGGTAATGGTGTCGGTGTTGTACTCATATCTTCGGAAGGGCGTCATACTCCCTTTACTGCCAGACTTTGCTTTAATTGTACGAACAACTTGGCGGAATACGAAGCATGCATCTTTGGTCTCAGAGCTGCCATAGAATTGGGGATAAAATCATTGGATGTATTCAGAGACTCAGTCTTGGTCATCAGTCAAATCAAAGGGGAATTGGACACCAAACACCCTAACATTATCCCTTACAAAGAACGTGTTTTAACGTTGTTACCACACTTTGAGAAGATTACCTTTGAGCATTTCCCGCGAGAAGAAAATCAGCTAGCGGACGCGCTAGCCACAATGTCATCTATGTTTAAACTTAATTGGGATAACAAGGCTCCCCAGATCACCATCGAACGAATGGATGAACCAGCACACTGTCACGAGATTAATACTGAAGAATTAGTGGACCAACCTTGGTTTCACGAGGTCAAGAGGTATCTCGAGGCTCAAGAATATCCAGAAGGAGCTTCAATCAATGATAAGAAGTTCTTAAGGAGATTCTCTGCTAAATTCTTCCTTATTAATGGCGTCCTGTACAAACGCAATCATGACTCCATTTTGCTTCAGTGCATGGATAAGGTTGAAGCTGAAAAGATCATGGTTGAATTACATGAAGGTACTTTTGGCACCCATTCTAGTGGGCATACGATGGCGAAGAAAATCCTACGGGCAGGCTATTATTGATCTACCATGGAAGCGGATTGCTATCAACACTCTCGAACCTGCCATAAGTGTCAAATTTAAATTGACAAGGTGCACGTGCCTCCGGTTCCTCTGAATGTCTTAACGGATCCTTGGCCCTTTGCTATGTGGGGAATTGATATGATTGGGGAAATTAAGCCGACAGCCTCCAATGGACACCGCTTCATCCTAGTGGCCATTGACTATTTTATAAAATGGGTAGAGGCAGCTTCCTTCGCTTCCGTTCCCAAGAATGTTGTTGCCCGTTTCCTCAAGCAAAACCTTATTTACTGGTATGGTATCCTGGAAAGGATCATCACTGAAAATGGTACAAATCTCAATAACACTATGATCACGGCATTGTGCGAGCAATTCAAGATTCAGCATCACAATTCTTCTCCCTATCGGCCAAAGATGAATGGTGTTGTCGAAGCTGCAAATAAAAACATTAAAAAGATCATACAAAAGATGACAGTCACATATAAAGACTGGCATGAGATGCTACCATTCGCTCTCCACGGGTATCGTACCACAGCTTGCACATTAACCGGGGCAACACCCTATTCTCTGGTTTACAGCATGGAGGCCGTCTTGCCTATCGAGGTCCAGATCCCCTCTCTAAGAATTATGAAGGGTGCAGGTTTGAACGAAGACGATTGGATCCAGACTCGACTTGATCAACTAAACTTGATTGATGAGAACAGACTTACTGCTGTTTGCCATGGTCAAATGTATCAAAAACGGATGATCAAGGCTTTTAACAAGAAAGTCAGACGCCAAGTGTACCAAGTTGGGGATCTAGTAATCAAACGCATCATATTGCCATAAAGTGATCCTAGGGGAAAATAGACTCCTACCTATGAAGGACCATTTGTAATCAAAAACATATTCTCCGGTGGGGCAATGATCTTGACCACCATAGATGGCGACGACCTGCCACACCCTGCGAATGCGGACATAGTCAAAAGATACTACGCATAAGAGACCTGCTAGGTTGACATACCTAGGTAAAACAAGGGCATCTCGGTGAACCAAAAAGGTTCAGGCAAAAGTTAGGGATAAAACAAAAAAAAAAATTGTACACCCAGCAAGTTGAAAACCCGAAAGGGTGACTTGGGCAAAAAAGGGTTTCCCGGTGGACTGAAAACCCGAAAGGGCGGTCCAGGAAAAAGTTAGGGAATTAAGGCGTATGAATATGTCCCATCGGATCACTTTACGGACAACCTTTGGCTTCCACTGACAAACTCAGAGGTTCTGATAAATTCAGTCATCTTCAGACAAGACAAAAATAGATAAGATGCTCAGAGATACGAAGGCTATAGCAGACTAGGAACCCCATGGAATTATTACACATAGCTATCTTTCTTTGTATCAAATTTTTTTTACGACAACATTCTATTACTGGAATGTTTGTCCCCTTTGTACAAAATACTTATTCAAAGTCAATACAAAATATCCCTTTGAAAGTGCAAAAATTATTTGTCTTTTTCTTTACGCTTGTGTTTTGTTTACAAAAACGTCCAATGATTCATTGTTGAACATATGCATTTGAACATGCTTACTATTTCCAAATAAACAAAATGAGAAAGACAATTACTGATAGGTTGAAAGAATAGGAAAATGTCTCTAGGCTATTCCATAAGTAATCCCCTATAGCGCGTCATTTAAATCCCCAGCGGAACAAAGTTCCCAGTTATCAATTCCCAGCAAAAGTCGTCAAATTTCTCGGGATTCCCCAACAGATCTTACAAGCAGTACATGGAATTACCCTCAAAACAGAATGTACTTCTCTCAGCAAAAGTTCATCAGTACTTCAACTTCAAGACATGAAGACTCACGTATCACAGCAGCAGTCAGGGATTTATTTTCCCTAAATCAAACATCAATGCAGCAAATCAACTCACATATGCATACATCGCATTCATATATCATAAACATTGATAAAAACGAATGCATACAACATAATCCCATTATGCATACATTTCATGTATCATGACTTGGCATTTTAAGATAACATTTTACCCTTTTTAGGATAAGATTAACAGCTATCATTAACAATGTTCAGAGTTTTCCGATACAGTTCAGATACGCTCCAAACAAGGACGCCATTCTGATACTCATTCAGATTCAACCTTTTGATACAGTTCAGATACACTCCAGATACGGATGCCATCCTGATGCTCATTCAGACTCGACCTTTTGATACAGTTCAAATACGCTCCAGACACGGATGCCATTCTGACGCTCATTCAGACTCAACTTTCAGATACAGTACAGATACGCTCCAGACACGGATGCCATTCTGATGCTCATTCAAATTCATACTTCAAATACAGTACATATACGCTCTAGACGTGGACGCCATTCTGATACTCAATCAAAATCTCTTCCAGATACAGCTCAGATATGCTCCAAACACAGACGCCATTCTGATACTCATTCTTTCAGCTTACAAGTTACAATTCAACAAACATTCTTGGATGGCATCTACAGGCCCATCTCCAACAAAATTCTATCACCTCTCCAAATGGCATCTTTAAGCCCATTCCCTTAACCACGCATCATCGAGTGCAAATTTTTGGGCACTCTAGTGTCCAATCATCTTCCACCTTCGAGTCACGAATGGCAAAACTCGTCAATCTAACTCTTCAAGTTTAAGAAGATTGAACAGGGGCAGCTGTTGTACCCCAAAATTTGCCCTCTCATTTATTAATATTTTTCTCACAAGATCTCTTTGACTCAAGATTAGATTAGGGTTTGACTAGCTCAAGACATCTCATCATGCATTGATGACCCAAAATTAGGGTTTGAGATTGCACAAAGACTTTTGGACTATCAATGCTTCATATAACTTTCAAGGACAAATATGGACCCCCAAGATTACTCATGACAAGTTTCAAGCATTGAATCACATTTTTGATCAGTCAATTGGACAGTTGACCTAAAAATCAGTTGTATTGGGAAAAAAGTCAACTGTGGCCAATTCATAGTCAAACTTCATAATTTATGATCCATATCAACATTTTAGACTCATATGTATCATTTGATCAAGTTTGGACCATAATTCCTCAAGAAATTTGATCAAATTATCAAAAGGGCAAAATGGTCAAAATTAGGGTTTTGACTGATAAAAGGCAATTTCTGATTTTTGACCTAGCAAATGATAAATTGGTTTGAAGAATGATTTCAATAATTCAATTGCATCATCTTGACCTAATTACTTAGTTCAAAACACTGCAAATCCATTGGATTGACAGATGAATTTTTCAATCAACTGATCAAAAGTCAATTGTAAACATTGACTTTTCGGTCAAAATCAAGTTCCAAAGATCATAAATCATCAAAACATATTAAAATGTGAAACTTGGTCACCAAGAAATCAAAGATTGAAGATTTAGTTTTGAAATTTGAAATTTTCTTAACTTAGAAATTTTTCTAAGTATAAAAAATTTCTTATTTTTTCTCAATTTTAAGCCAAAGTCTCACCATGATACAAGATGATTCAAAGGAAGTTCCCAACATGAAATTTGTAGATCTCCATGAAATCTACAACTTTGCTTCACACAATTTCTCCTAAATATTTTTGGATCTTAAGATATAATTTTGTGAATACATGCTCATAAACTAAAATAACTTAGTGAAATTTTTCCCTAGTTAGGCAGGTTTTTTACCTAACTTCATGACAATTTTTCACATAGTTCTAAGGGGAATCTTTGAAAGCAATTCAAAGATGAGTTATATAGCACATTGCAAGCTTTCCAAAATGTCTAAGAACTCCTTGAGATCATTCTTGAGTAGGGAGAATCGAAGAGATGAAGTTGGCAATTTCTCACTTTGATTTCAAGCCATTTCATGAAGATCAAAATTTAAATCCTCAAGCATGCTGTACAATCTTCACTTTTCAGGTCTCAAACTCGTTTGTCACTCCACCATTAATGGATTGCACAAGATTTCATGCTGTGATGCGGTGGGAGAATTGACTTGAGGTTTTGCATTTGTGTTTGCAAATGTTGCGGTTTAGTAAGAGTCGCCACTGACTTTTATTTTATCCAAAAGGAAAGGTAAACAAGCACAGGAAAGACCTTTGAGATTATTTTTGGGTTCGGGGGGTAGATTATGAAAAGGGAAGGTGATAACACCCTTTTCATCCATGGTTTTCCATGGGCTCTTAGTTACTTGTTTTAGATCACTTGCTTTTGCTTTACAATTGTTTAAAATGGTGCTTTATGTGGTTTTGAAAGTATTTTAAAAAGAGGCCATCGTTTAGGCATTCTTTGTAATGATTCTTGTTCGTAAGAATGTATACAAAGATGTTTGTCTTTTGAAAAATGTTTCAATGTTTTGAAAGTTGTTTGGAAATTGTTTTTGAAATGTGTGTGTGTTTGTTTGAAAATAGCAAGGATTGTTTTTGAAATGACCAAGTAACTAGAAGCATCTACCTACTCAAAAGTCTTTCTTGTACATTTTTATTCCTTTGATATTGTTAACCTACCATTGTTTTGTTAGATAACCCTATCTTTGTATGTTAAACGGGACAGGCGTGGGTCATCGTATGACCATGATAACAATATTGCCAAGTATCTTAGCAAGTTTTGAGGGACTTAAGATCATCTTTGTTTAGGCAACCAAGATAGCGTCATCAAGGGACTATGATCTTTTGTTTTTGTATTGTTTTGCCAAGATACCTAACATGCATACCATGGCCATGTTTTTAAGGCTACCAAGTGGGTGAAACCCTATAGGTGCTTGTGTGCAAGGTGTTTTCATTTTTCATTAATTTTGTTTGTCTTGAATTAGGTCATTCTATTTGTTAGATTTTTGTCTTATCATCCAAACCCTAATTTACTAAACATGCCTATAATACGATAAATTGCGTAAAGTAAATCTAAACTATTACAACAATATTATGGGAAGGGGGATACAAGTTTTTAATGGGGATATTTGCACAAAATAAAACACTAATTCACTATTACAACCCAATTGAATTTATTGTACAATAAATAAATAAACAATTATTTAAATATGCAATAAAAATGTAAATATGCAAAAAATGTTTTGTAATTATTTTATGTATGATAAAATAATATTATCTAAGTCCTAAAAATAAGGAAAAATAATGTTATTATTTTTGAAAGGGGAAACCCTAGTTTTTTTGTTTTAAAAGAAAATATTGTTTTCTAATATTTATTTGTCCATTTTTGTTTAAGAAAAATAATAATAATATTAGGTACAAATGTTTAAAAAATAAAATATGTATGAAAATAATTATTTTTATGTGAAAAATTAATAAAATAAAATGTATAGTATTTTCAAATTATTTACAAGTTTTATTTAAGAAAATAAAGTATAAAATCTTAATAAACCATTTATTATGCAAAAAAATAAAATAAAAATATAATAAAATGCAAAAAATTAAGAAAATATTTTTGGGTATTTTTTATCATTTGGAAAAAATGAATGCAAGCACAAAAAATAAAATATGCAAAAAAATACAAAAATATAAAATTATAAGTCAGGGGGGTGCAGAAGAAAAATGGGGGGTGCAAAAAGTAGAAACAACAAGCCCAAGCCCAAGCTAACTTCGTACCTGACCTCCAGACAACAAACGCGCGTGTTTCCTCTTCAACCTGTATCTTGCTATTCTTTGCATAAAATCAAAAACTTGTAACACAAAAATTATAGCTTATGAACTCACAATTCCAATGATATAAAATTCATGACCTAACTCTAAAAGACCAAGGAGAATTTTAATGGCGCTAATTTCTGACCTAGATTTTTCATGAACTTCAACAATCAAATACTCTTAGCTCAGTTAATATAAATGGAAACTATGCATATATACGGCTTAAGCAAGTTAAGGACTACATTTTTGCTTCACAAATCCTGACCTAAGGATGCCTAAATAGAGATATAAAAACTTGACAAATACCTTGTTCAGTTGAGTTTGGATATGGCAATGTGGGGACTTTGAGTGAGGCCTGAAGTTCTTGTGAGCTTCCTTGAAGTTGCCTCAAGCTTCTCCAATGCTCAGCTTGCCTTGTAGATGCTTGAATCTCCCTGTAGAAGTCAACCTGCAAACCTTCAAAATGAAAATGGTGAAGCTTGAAATAGGGCACACAGTTGCAAGACAAGGGCCTGGATAGTTTAGGTGTGATGTAGGGAATGTGTTTGAAGTGTTTCAAAGCAAAACGCACGGGCCAATATTGTTTTGGCAAAGGTTCTGCAGAAGATGCCCTGTTTAGGAAGGAACTTGGTTTTTTTTTTGTGTTTTAGAGTGTTTTGGAGGTTGTGAATTCTTGTTTCTTGCTTATTACAATGTTCTGAGGTAGTTTCAAATGAAGCCAAGGCTTGCCTTTATCAGATGGATGAGTTATATTGACTTTTGCAAGTTTCTTGCTTTTGTAGAAAAGTTTGAGGTGATAATACCAAAGCTTGTACTTACTAGTTCCTTAGATGATGAGAGTTGGTAAACTTTTCCTGATAATTGTGGATCTTTTTTGCAATAATAGATCAGGTCCATGGCTCAAGAAATGCAAAGTTTGCAAAAGTATGCTTTATGAAAATGGTATTGAGAACTTTATCCCATAAATGGAATAATTCTTTGTACAAAGCTTCAAAAGTCAGAATAAGATCATTATCCAATGTGTTTGCATATAATTATGGAGTGTAGAATGGATTAGGACCTGTAAAACCAAGTACAAGCATGTTTGAAACTGATTTGCAACTTGTAACATTGTGAAAATGCCTTGCACAAAAGTGATAAATTTCCATTTTCATTTCTTCGATTCTCCCTAACCATAAATGATCTTGGAGAGTTCTTGGACATTTTGGAAAGCTTGTAACATTCTATACAATACATATTTGAAATGCAACTTGATATTACTCTTGGAACTAGGTAAAAGGTTTCCATGAAGTTAGGTCAAAAATCTGCCTAAACTAGGGCAAAATTTCACTAAGTTAAAAGGTTTATGGACCCCTATTCACAAAATCATAACTTGAGATCCAAGCCTCTTTTGGGAAAACTTTGTGAATAAAAGTTGTAGATTTCATGTAGGAATACAACTTTCATGTTGGAAGTTTCTTTTGAATCCAATTGCATCATGGTGAAAAAGTTGTGGAAAGTTGGGAAAAAATAAGAAATTTTCATAACTTAGAAAAATTCTAAGTTATGAAAATTTTCAAATTAAAACCCTAATTTTCAATTTTAGGTTTCTTGATCAACAAGTTTCACATTTTTACATATCTTGATGAATTATGACCCTTGGCACTTGATTTTGACCAAAAAGTCAAAGTTTGACTTTTTAGTGTACGGTTGATTTTTGATCAGTTGACTGAAAAATTCATCTGTCAATCCTATGCATTTGAGATCTTTTGAACTATGTGATTAGGTCAAGATGATTCCATTGAGTCATTGAAATCATGCTTGAACCCAATTGGTCATTGGCTAGGTAAAAAATCAGAAATTGCCCTTTCTCAGTCAAAACCCTAATTTTGACCATTTTGCCCTTTTTGGTGATTTGATCAAATTTCTTGAGGAGTTGTGGTCCAAACTTGATCAAATGGTTCATAGGAGCCTATAATGCTGTTGTGGATCAAAAATTATAAAGTTTGACTGTAAATTGGCCATGGTTGACTTTTTCCCTAATACAGTTGATTTTTAGGTCAACTATCCAATTGACTGGGCAAAAATGTGATTCAAGGCTTGAAACTTGGTATGGGCAATCTTAGGGATCCAAGATGGTGTATGAAGGTCACATGAAGAATTTATGGTCCAAAATTCCTTGTGCAAACTCAAACCCTAAATTCAGGTTATCAGTGCAAGAGGAGGTCTTGAGCTGAGCAAACCCTAATCCTGGTCTTGAGTCCAAGAAGTCTTATGAGGAAAAATCTTGATAAAATGAGAGGGACAATTTTGGGGTACAACAGCTGCCCCTGTTCAATCTTCTTGAACCTGAAGAATTTAGATTGGCGAGTTTTCCGTTCGTGACGAAGGTAAAAGATGATTGGACACTAGAGTGCCCGTAAATTTGCACTCGTCAAAATGTAGTTGAGGAAATGGGCTTAAAGATGCCATTTGGAGATGTGATAGAATCTTGTTGGAGATGGGCTTAAAGATTCCATCCAAGAATGTTTGCTGAGTTGTAAGTTGTAAGTTAAAAGAATGAGTATCAGAATGGTATCCGCGTCTGGAACGTATCTCTACTGTATCTGGGGACTGAATCTGAATGAGCAAAGGAATAACATCCGTATCTAGAGCGTATCCGAGCTGTATCTGAATGTTAAATCTGAATAAGCAATAGAATCCATGTCTGGAGCATCTCTGAGCTGGGGAAAATTAGAATAGGTGACAAAATAACAACCGCGTCTAGAGCGTATCTGAGGTTAAGATCTGAATGAGTAGTAGAATGGAATCCGCGTCTGGAGCATATCTAAACTATATTTGAAATCTGAATCTGAATGAGCAACAGAATGACTTCCGTGTCTGGAGTGTATCCGTACTGTATCTGAATCGGAAAACTGAATAAGGGCCAAAATGGCATCCGTGTCAGGAGCGTATATGAACTAAAATTTGAATAAGCGACAAAATAACTTCCGTGTCTGGAGTGTATCTGAACTTGAAATTGATAGTTGAATCTGAATGAGAAATAGAATGGCTTCCGTGTCTGGAGCGTATCTAATCTGTATCTGATATTTGAAATCTGAATAAGTATCATGATGGCATCCATATCTGGAGCGTATCTGAACTGTATCTAAAATCTGAATCTGAATGAGTAACAAAATGACTTCCGTGTCTGGAGTGCATCTGTACTGTATCATGATTGTATACCGTTAATGGTAACTTGTTAATCTTATCCTGAAAAGGGTAAAATGATAGCTGAAACACAAAATTATGTTGCATGAAATCTATGATGCAATAAATGTGTTTTATGATATATGGATGCAATGTATGCGCATGTAAGCTGATTAGCTGCAATGCTGAGGAAAATAAATCCTTGACGGATGGGGATAATAAAATCCTTGACTGATGCCGGGGAAAATAAATCCATGACCCTGCTGGAGATTCAAAATCTTTGATTGCTGAGGATGAGAAAATCCTGGGCAACTGTTGGAGATTGAAAATCCTTGACAACTTTTGTGGGGATGTGAGGATCCTTCATGTCTTGAAGTTGGAGTATTGACAAAAACTCTTTTGTGAGAGTAACGCTAAACTACCTGAGAAATCTGTTTGGGAAATCCAGAGAACTTTGACGACTTCTACTGGGGATTACACAAAGGAAATCCTTACTCGGCTGGGGAATAGGGAAAACTCTGATGATTTCTCCGGGGAACTAAGAATGAGAATCTTCATTCAGTTGAGGAGTAATGAAAACTTTGGTGACTTCATTGGGGAAATGAGAATCTTCATTTTGTTGGGGAGCCATGAAAACTTTGGCAACTTTGTGCTGGGGAGTAAAGAATGAGAATCTTCATTCTGTTAGGGAGTAAAAACTCTATGGGGAAGAAGGCTTACTGCTGGAGAGTAAGTTCAGGAGTTTTCAGTCGTCTGCCACTCTACTGGGAAGTTATCCTAGGTTGGGATAAGACAAAAGTTAATTGTTATCTGGTTGATGTTCAGGCTTCAAGGTAACTTGCTGGTGAATTTGGAGAAACTAGATGGTTTCCGCTGGGGATCGGAAGTCTTGAATCGACTGGGGATGAAGGTTTCAACTCCGCTGGGAATCTGTAACTCAAAGCTTTTGCTCCGCTGGGGATTGGGAGTCTGAAGTTTAAACTTTGATGGGAATTAAGGTTTGAAATTTAGCTCCGCTGGGGATATGTATTTAAAGGTTTTAGCTCCGCTAGGGATCTAGATGATGTACTGTAGGGGATTTCTCTTGGAACAGTCTAAAGATGTTTTCCTATCCTTTCAGTCTATCAGTAATTGTTCTTTTCCATCCTGTTTATTTGTAAACAGTAATTATGTTCAAATGCATATGTTCATTAATGAATCATTTGACGTTTTTGCACATAAAAATACAAGTGTAAAAGAAAAAGACAAATAGTTTTTGCACTCTAAAAGAGAGATCTTTGTATTTACTTTGAATAAGTGTTTTGTACAAAGGAGACAGACATCCTAGTAAGAGGATGGTGTCAAAAAGTAAGAAAAATTTATACAAAGAAAGATAGCTGTGTGTGAAAAAATCCCATGGGGTTCCCATTCTGCTATAGCCTTCGTAACTCCGAATATCTTGTCCATTCGCTGCTTCGTCCGAAGATGGTTGGATTGATCAGAAGTTCCAGGTTTGCCAGTGAAGAGATTGTCCTTAAAGTGATCCGATGAGACATAGTCATACGCTTTAATTCCCTAACTTTTTCCTGGACCACCCTTTCAGGTTTTCAGTCCACCGGGAAACCCTTTTTTGCCCAAGTCGCCCTTTTGGGGTTTCGACTTGCCGGGTGTAAAGATTTTTTTTTGTTTATCCCTAATTTTTGCCTGAATCGCCCTTTCGGGTTTTCGATTCACCGGGATGCCTTTTTTTCCTAGGTGTGTCAACCTAGGGGGTCTTTTATGTGTAGTATCTTTTGACTATGTCTGCATTCGCAGGGTGCGGTAGGTCGTCGCCGTCCATGGTGGTTAGAATCATTGCCCCACCAGAAAAGATGTTCTTGATTACAAATGGTCCTTCGTAGGTAGGAGTCCATTTGCCCCTGGGATCACTTTGCGGCAAGATGATGCGCTTGATTACAAGATCCCCGACTTGATATGTCTGGCGTCTGACTTTCTTGTTGAAAGCCTTGATCATCCGTTTTTGATACGTCTGACCATGGCAAACAGCAGTAAGTCGCTTTTCATCAATCAAGTTAAGTTGATCAAACTGGGTTTGAATCCAATCGTCTTCACTAAACCAGCATCCTTCATGATTCTCAAGGAGGGACTCTGAACCTCGATAGGTAAAACAGCTTCCATGCCATATACCAAGGAATAGGGTGTTGCCCCAGTTGATGTGTGTGTCGTGGTACGATACCCGTGAAGAGAAAACGGTAACATTTCATGTCAGTCCTTGTAGGTGACTGTCATCTTTTGTATGATCTTCTTGATATTTTTGTTCGCAGCTTCGACTGCACCATTCATCTTTGGCCGATATGGGGATGAATTGTTATGTTGAATCTTGAACTTCTCGCACAAGGCGGTGATCATAGTATTGTTAAGGTTTGTACCGTTATCAGTGATGATCCTTTCGGGGATACCGTACCGACAGATAAGGTTCTGCTTGATGAAGCGGGCAACAACATTCTTTGTAACGGATGCGAAGGAAGCTGCTTCAACCCACTTGGTGAAGTAGTCAATGGACACCAGAATGAAGCGGTGTCCATTGGATGTTGTAGGCTTGATCTCTCCAATCATGTTGATTCCCCACATAGCGAACGGCCAAGGAGCTGTTAAGACATTTAGAGGAACTGGAGGCACATGTACCTTGTCAGCATAGATTTGACATTTGTGACAAGTCCGGGAATGTCGATAACAGTCAGCTTCCATGGTAGACCACTAATAGCCTGCCCGTAGAATCTTCGTAGCCATTGTATGCCCGCTAGAGTGAGTGCCAAAGGTGCCTTCATGCAAATCAGCCATGATCCTTTCAGCTTCAGCTTTATCCACACAACGGAGCAGAACAGAATCATGATTGCGCTTGTACAAGGTGTCATTGTTTAGAAAGAACTTAGCTGAGAAACTCCTTAAGAAATTTTTGTCGTTGACTGAAGCTCCTTCAGGGTATTCTTGCGCCTCGAGATACCTTTTGACTTCATGAAACCATGGCTGGCCCACTATTTCCTCGGTATTAATCTCGTAACAATGTGCAGGTTCGACCATCCGTTCAATGGTGATTTGGGGAGCCTCATTATCCCAATCAAGTTTAAACATGGATGACATTGTAGCTAGAGCATCTGCCAGCTGATTTTCTTCTCGCGGGAAGTGCTCGAAGGTAATCTACTCGAAATGTGGTAACAATGTCAAGACATGTTCTTTGTAAGGGATGAGGTTTGGATGTTTAGTATCCCACTTTCCTTTGATCTGACTGATGACCAAATCTGAGTCCCCAAACACATCTAAGTATTTGATTCCCTAGTCTATGGAAGCCTTGAGTCCAAATATGCAAGCTTCATACTCTGCTATTTGTTCGTACAGTTGAAGCAAAGTCGGGCAGTGAAAGGTGTATGGAAACCTTCTGGGGAGATGAGTACCGCTCCGATACCGTTGCCAAGTGCATTGGAAGCCCCATCAAAGTACAGGGTCCATCAGAATCCTTGTTCAGGTCCGTCATATGGTCTGTAACCTTCAATGTTGTCCAATGTCAAGATGTCTTCGTCGGGGAAGTCAAACCTCATGGATTGGTAATCTTCAACAGCTTGATGAGCCAGATGGTCAGCTAGCACAATCCCCTTTATAGCTTTTTGGGTCGTGTACAATATATTGTATTCCGTTAGGATCATCTGCCATCTAGCAATCCTTCCAGAAAAAGAAGGCTTCTCAAAGATGTACTTGATCGGATCCATCTTAGATATCATCAAAGTGGTATGAGTCAACATATATTGCCTTAGCCGGCGAGCAGCCCATACCAAAGTGCAGCAAGTTTTCTCGAGCAGTCAGTATCGGATCTCACAGTCGGTAAATTTTTTTGCTAAGGTAATAAATGGCATGCTCTTTTCGGCCAGACTCGTCATGTTGGCCCAGTACGCACCCCATTGAATTCTCTAGGACGGTCAGATACATGATTAGCGGTCTTCCTTCGACAAGTGGCATCAAGATAAGAGGTTCTAGCAAATACTCCTTGATTTTATCGAAAGAAATTTGACAGTCATCATTCCATTTAACTACCTGATCTTTCTTCAACAACTTGAAGATTGGTTCACAGGTAGATGTTAGGTGAGAAATGAACCTTGCAATGTAGTTTAGGCGTCCCAAGAAACCTCTGACCTCCTTCTCAGTGCGAGGAACAGACATTTCTTGTATAGCTTTGACTTTGGCAGGATCAACCTCGATGCCTTTGTTGCTGACAATGAAACCCAAGAGTTTACCAGATCGGACTCCAAATGTACACTTGTTTGGATTCAGTCTGAGCTTGTACTCCTTCAACCTGACAAACAGCTTCTGTAAGTGATCGAGGTGTTCTTCTTCAGTTTGTGACCGGGCTATCATGTTATCTACGTAGACCTCTATCTCATGATGTATCATGTCATGAAATAAAGCTACCATGGCGCGTTGATAGGTTTCCCCGGCATTCTTCAGTCCGAATGGCATCACTTTATAGCAGAACGTACCCCACTGTGTAACAAAAGTAGTTTTCTCCATGTCCTCAGGGGCCATTTTGATCTGGTTATAGCCTGAGAATCCGTCCATGAAAGAAAATACCTTGTGCTGAGTTGTGTTGTCGACCAGGATGTCGATGTGCGGAAGTGGAAAGTCGTCTTTAGGGATGGCCCTGTTTAAGTCTCTATAATCCACGCACATTCTGACTTTTCCATCTTTCTTAGGCACGGGCACAATGTTAGCAACCCATTATGGATAGGAAGTAACAGCCAAAAATCCAGCATTGAACTTCTTCATAACTCCTGCTTTGATCTTCTCAGACATGTCAGGTCTCATGCGGCGGACCTTTTATTTCACTGGTGGACAGTCTTCTCTTGTAGGGAGACGGTGAACCACAATGTCTGTATCGAGTCCCGACATGTCTTCGTATGAACAGGTGAAGATTTCAACATAATCACGTAGTAGCTGAATTAGGCGCTCTTTGACACTTGGCTCTAGATTGGCACCTATCTTGATTTCCTTTCTGTCATCCTCAGTTCCCAAGTTGATTGTGTCCAACTGCTCTTCATGAGGATGAATTGCTCTTTCCTCTTGTTGTAAAAGTCTGGCCAATTCCCCTGGCACCTCACAATCTTCCTCACCTTCGTACTCGACATGGTTGATCAGATCTTCAGAGTCACTGAAGGTTATAGCAGTATGGTTAACCATGGGTTCCGGAATGGAAAGGTACCTGCATTTGTGAGTGTGGGTGTGTGTAAGGACATAGCCACCTTAAAACAACAAAATGTAAAAAGAAAGGCAATGAGCATAAGAGGTTTAAATATGAAAAGTGTCCATGATTCATTAAAATGACATATGAAATGAAAATAAGAACCCTTACAAGTGGACATATGTGCCTCGGGTAAGACACACGGTTGAAAAAGTACGAATTGTTTGTGAATTATTACAGTCCAACAGAAATGGAAAAAAGATAAATTACTGCGGTATGAAAGTAATCAGAATAAAGTCTTTTGCTTCCCGTTGCACAGTCCTCCGTCAACAGTAGGGAAAATCCAGTCTTCCAGGTTACCCTCTTCTTCACTATCTTCTAGCGCATTAACCCCTCGGTAGCTGATCTTCACAGGTGGCCCTCCGGCACGGGAGCGGCGCACGGACTTCTGACCAGTCGAAGTAAATCCCAAGCCGAATTTGTCTGCTTTGAAAGGAAAATCGGGAAGCTGCCCCCAGATTGTGGATTCGCCTTCTTCCATAATTGCCCTAGCATCCTTGAGAGACGATATTCGAGGTGGTGGTCTTGTGATCACAGGAGTTGAGGACACTGTCTTAGTCGCCGCTATTTCCTGAGAAACTTCCTCAAAGTGTTGAAAAGGGGTTTCTATGAATTCACCATGCAATTCTACATAACGGAAAGAATTAAGATGACTGATCATGTATTCCTCTTCTCCATGCACAGTTATAATTTTCCCCTGGATAGGGTACTTGAGCATTTGATGCAGAGTAGAAGTGACAGCTCCAGCATGGTGGATCCAAGGTCTTCCCAACAGGCAAGAGTAGGAAGGCCGGATGTCCATCACGTAGAATGCTGAATTGAACGTCTGGGTATCCACCTTGATCGGGATGTCCACCTCCCTGTGGACCATCCTCTTAGAACCATCAAAGGCTCTGACAATTATATTGCTGGGTTTTAGGGTTAAGCCTTCACAATCCAACCTATCCAAGGCTTTCTTCAGCAATACATTTAGAGACGACCTAGTATCAACTAAAACATGAGCTAGGGTGGTTCCCCTATACTCCACCGAGACATGTAGCGCGTCATTATGTTTTCTCCCTTTGGAGGTCAAGTCTGCATCAGAGAATCCCAGGCCATTGTCAGTTGTTAAGCTGGCCACACATTCCTAGAATTGATCAGTGGAGGTTTCTTGTGGCACATGGGCCGTCTTCAAAAATCTTATCAGAGCCTTGGCATGAGCCTCTGAACAAAGCAATAGGGCCAACATGGAGATCTTTGAGGGGGTTTGCCCCAGTTTTTCCACCATATTATAATCGCTTTTCTTGATTATTTTCAAAATTTCCTCCATTTCTTTTTGAGAGGTCTCAGGGACGACTAATGACTGAGCCTTCGTCAAGACAGGCTCCTCTTGAACATTCTTTCCTTTCTTCTCAGCATCGGAAACAGGGATGGGAATTGTATTGTCATTGTTGGCGGGTACACTTGTAGGTACAGTCACAGGAGTAATCTTCGGGATTTCCGCGGGTCCAAAGACTGTTGTTGGAGGAGTAATCTCTGGAGAAAAGATTCTCCCACTACGAGTAATTTTGCTTGTTTCAGCAATTTTACTGATGTCAGGATTATCTTCCTCAGTGCTTTCTTCTTCAATGGTCTGTTCAATCTGTTTGACACCATGATAGTAGATTTCTCCATCATAGTTCCATGGTACCATTTTGTCGGTTTTGTACGGGGTTGGCCCGTGCATTATCATCTTCAAAGGAGTAGTCATAGGAGCGGATGTAATCCTAACAGGTTTTTTAGGAACCCTGGAAGAATTGGCGTATATGGTTATTATTGAAACTTCTGGAATTGGAATGGGTGAGACAGGAGCTTTCTCAAACAAAATTTCCTTGTTATCAATCAATTGTTGGATTCTATTCTTCAATAAAGGACAGTCAAATGGAGAGGACAAGCAAGCTAGGAAATCATGGTCACAACCTGGGAACACCCCAGCCTTCAACAAATTCAAATTGATGGTTAGGAGAGGAGTTGACAGTTCATCCACCATAGAAACAAACAGATCTTCTTCCACAACATTGGCATTGTGCCCATGCCTCGGCATCGGGGAGGAGATAACATTCGGCTTTTCAGGAGCTTCGAATTCAACTTCCTTTGTGTCAATCATATCCTGAATCTTGTTCTTCAGGGCCCAACAGTGGTTGGTATCGTGCCCTGGACTTTTTGAGTGGTACGCGCATCTGGCGTTGGGATGGTAATATGGAGAAGTGGTGTTAGGATTTTTAGGTGCCTCCTTTAACATGGCCAGGTTCAACTTCAAGAGATGGGGTAAGACTTGAGCAGGAGTCATGTTTATCTTGGTGAATTGCCTTACAGGCCTTTCCACCCATTGCTGGTTATTCCTCAGCTAATCATTCCTCGGCTGATTGTTTCTCGGTTGGTCTGACGCAAACTTCTGAATTATAACGGCCCTCACTGTTGGTCGTCTTTCAACTCTTCCTTGATTTCTTCTGGGCATAGACAGCTGAAACTTCCTTCTTTCCAGTGAAGGGCTTCTTTGCAGCAGCAGAGGTAGATGCATCTTTTTGAATTTTCCTGCTTCTAATACCGGCTTCCACCCTTTCTCCAGTTAGAATCAACTCAGTGAAACCTGCAGAGGAGCTTCCAATTAGGTGATTAAAGAAAGGACATGACAGAGTCCCTAAGAACATGTCCACAAGCTCCCTTTTAGATAAAGGTGGTTTCACTCTTCCGGCCAAATACCTCCATTTCTAGGCGTAGTCTTTGAAACCCTCATTGGTAGCCATGGCCATACTCTGTAGCTGAGTACGGGTTGGTGCCAAGTTGGTGTTATATTGATACTGTTTATAGAATGCGGCCGCTAAGTCTTCCCAATTATGCACATCAGACCTCTCCAACTGGTAGAACCAATCTAGTTGCGTCCCCGATAATCTGTCCTAGAAAAAGTGGACCCACAGATCTTTGTCAGAAGAATGTGGTTGAATTTTCCTAACATAAGATCGTAGGTGCATCTTGGGACAAGACATCCCATCGTACTTAGAAAACAGTGGCACTTTAAATTTGGGAGGGATTACAATTCCAGAAACCAACCCTAACTCCTCAAAATCCAGCCCAGGCACTCTCTGTATCTCCATAGCAGCTAGACGCTCTTCCAAGTTCTTGTATTTGTCATCGGCCGGAGGATACTGCTGTTCAGAGTAGTCCTCATCTTCCTCTTCCACTGCTTCAGAATCAGATGGCACTGCAGTTCCTTTTCCTTTTCCTTCACCCTCTTCAGATGTTGATGGGAATTCCAAAGTCCATCTGGCTTGTCCTTCAAACCTTCTGCCCAAGATAGCCACACCAGCTCTCTTCTTTTTCTTTTTCTCTTTTTCCTTCTCTAATAGAGTCTTGAGCTCCTCCTGCCCCTTGGCCAAGGTCAAGAGTAGCTGTTGAAATTGTGAATTCTGAGCTTGTAAGTCTTTGACCGTTTGTTCAATATCCATCTTGCTGAAATAAACAACAGAGAGATGAGGAAACTTGGTGTGAAGACCTGCTTATGCATATGATGAATGATATGTATTCATGTAATGCTTTCAAGGATTCAGAAATTCAAATTTGTTTTAAACAAAAAAGAAACACACGTCATATTAATAAGATAGAATTTGTTAGTACATCAATGCCCCATGGGCAAAATAATACAAAATTCTAAGGTAAAAAGAAGTTGCGCATTCTCTTTGGTGCAATGTAGGTGTTGTGAGTCTGCTCTTCATGAAGTTGACGAGTGAGTTCTAAAACCTTCTTCTCACTTGCGTAGAATTGGGCTTCGAAAGTATCGCGCTCTCCCTTGAGCTGTATCCAACTCCTTTGTAGATCTTCTAGTGATGTTGGCATGTCAATATGTAGGAGGGTGTATGGAACCTCTCCTTCCATAACATGCTCTATAATCACAAGGAGAACAGAGGGGTAAGGCATCATAAGACTTTGGGCGCGGGTTCGTACCCACTTGAGGTAAGGCTTAAGAGGGATGGAATTCTTGTGTCCCAATGTCTTATTGTCTACCTTGTTTGGAATTCTCCAAGCTCGGATGAACCTTTGTCGGAGTCTTTAATCGTCGTTGTCGAAGTCGAAAACCAAACCTTGAATCAGCATGTCATGTGGGCCATCCCTTCGGGCATAACCAAACTGTCTCAGATCCAAGCAAGGGTTGTAGGTGATGCCTCCCCTAATTCCAAGTAGAGGGACATTAGGGAATTCCCCACAACGGTCAATGATGATGACATTCTCTTTTGATCGAGAACACAAATGAATATCTGAATGGGTAAGAGTCATTAATCATTGTGACCACCTCAAACCTTGCTCATTCTTCAAAATTGATTGGGGAATATGAGAAATGACCATCTTTCCAGTAGAGGAGTGCAACACATGAGAACACCTCTTTTCCTCATTGTACGAGTGTGAAAAGAGTGGAGGATATCCCCAAGCAATGTAGGCACCGGGTTGCGAGTCATCAAGATTTTGACAGCACTTACATCTATGAGTTGGTCAGGGTTAGGGAACAAGACCATCCCATAGATGAGAAGAGCTACAATCTCCTCAAAAGCTTGCAAGTCTAGAGAATTCCAACAGCTTTGGGCCTTCTCAAACAGAAACTTTGACAAGAAGCCTTTGACACCACTTCTAGTTTCCCAATGTGTTGTGACATCAGACGAGTGCAAGTGTAAGGCTTGAGCAAAATCTTCTGGCTTTGGATCTCTTTCCGTACCGTTGAAGGGTAGTTGATTGAGAATAGGAATCCTCAAGAGTTGAGAAAATTCCTCCAAAGTAGGCACAAGTTGGTAGTCAGGAAATGTGAAGCAATGATGCAAAGGGTCAAAGAACTGGAAGAGAACTTTCAGCATATCCTCCTCAGTGTTGGCAGTGACTAAGTTGAGAAGACGACCATGCCTCTCGGTGAATGGAGAATTCTCAGGAATCCTTGAAGCTAGCTCCTTGAGTTGAGGAGGAATTCTTACAAGGTTGATTTGGACAATTTTTCTGCGAAGTGAATCCATAACCTATAAAACAGGAACAAAGATGAAAATCCAAATCCTTGAAATGGTTAGTTGATGCACATGATGCTTCATGATGTCCATGATGTTATGCATAAGTATATATGTACAAACAAATCACACAAGTTCCTAGTTTAGGCTTTCATGGGGTTTCATAGGTAAGTACCCTCTTGAAGTTTAGTTGGTTCAACCTGTCCTAGAAATAGTAATCGGGTTCTAAGGAGCTCAATATCACTGGATTGTTTCCTTGTTCATTGTTTCAATTCAGCCTCTTTACTGGCGACCGAAATATTCCAAGGAACCAACCCTCAATGAGTGTAGTATCGAGTATCTACCAACTTCGGACTGCACCAAAGCCGGTCATCTCACTACATCCTAAAAGGCCAAGTTGGTCAAGTAAAGGTTCTAAAAGTCCATTAGTGCTTCATGACATCACTCAGCGGCCCCGTATTCTCTTTGATTGACTCAAAGGCTACCGGTACCCACAAATATGTAGCACTAATATAGCTATTGTTTAGACCATGTCGGTATACCCCGCACAGTTTCCACAATGTATTGCTATTTACCAATGAATGTTTCCCAAATCCGGGTAGAGGATTCAAACCCAAACAATAGAACCAAAGTGTAAAGCAAACAATTCAAGCAAGATAAGAATGTATAGGTGATCTAAAACCCTAAGGTAACCCCACTTTTATAATATTCCCCAGCATAGTCGCCAGTTCTGTGATATGGTGGGAGAACTGACTTGAGGTTTTGAGTTTGTGTTCGCAAATGTTGCGGTTTAGCAAGAGTCGCCACCGACTTTTATTTTATCCAAAAGGAAAGGTAAAAAAGCACAGGAAAGACCTTTGAGATTGTTTTTGGGTTCGGGGGGTAGATTATGAAAAGGGAAGGTGCTAGCACCCTTTTCATCCATGGTTTTCCATGGGCTCTTAGTTACTTGTTTTAGATCACTTGCTTTTGCTTTACAATTGTTTGAAATGGTGCTTTATGTGGTTTTGAAAGTATTTAAAAGAGGCCATCGTTTAGGCAATCTTTGTAATGATTCTTGTTTGTAAGAATGTATACAAAGATGTTTGTCTTTTGAAAAATGTTTCAATATTTTGAAAGTTGTTTGGAAATTGTTTTTGAAATGTGTGTGTGTTTGTTTGAAAATAGCAAGGATTGTTTTTGAAATGACCAAGTAACTAGAAGCATCTACCTACTCAAAAGTCTTTCTTGTACATTTTTATTCCTTTGATATTGTTAACCTACCATTGTTTTGGTAGATAACCTTATCTTTGGATGTTAAACGGGACAGGCGTGGGTCATCGTATGACCATGATAACAATATTGCCAAGTATCTTAGCAAGTTTTGAGGGACTTAAGATCATCTTTGTTTAGGCAACCAAGATAGCGTCATCGAGGGACTATGATCTTTTGTTTTTGTATTGTTTTGCCAAGATACCTAGCATGCATACTATGGCCATGTTTTTAAGGCAACCAAGTGGGTGAAACCCTAGAGGTGCTTGTGTGCAAGGTGTTGTCATTTTTCATACATTTTGTTTGTCTTGAATTAGGTCATTCTATTTGTTTGATTTTTGTCTTATCATACAAACCCTAATTTACTAAACATGCCTATAATACGATAAATTGCGTAAAGTAAATCTAAACTATTACAACAATATTATGGGAAGGGGGATACAAGTTTTGAATGGGGATATTTGCACAAAATAAAACCCCAATTCACTATTAATACCCAATTGAATTTATTGTACAATAAATAAATAAACAATTATTTAAATATGCAATAAAAATGTAAATATGCAAAAAATGTTTTGTAATTATTTTATGTATGATAAAATAATATTATCTAAGTCCTAAAAATAAGGAAAAATAATGTTATTATTTTTGAAAGGGGAAACCCTAGTTTTTTTTTGTTTCAAAAGAAAATATTGTTTTCTAATATTTATTTGTCCATTTTTGTTTAAGAAAAATAATAATAATATTATGTACAAATGTTTAAAAAATAAAATATGTATGAAAATAATTATTTTTATGTGACAAAATCATAAAATAAAATGTATAGTATTTTCAAATTATTTACAAGTTTTATTTAAGAAAATAAAGTATAAAATCTTAATAAACCATTTATTATGCAAAAAAAATAAAATAAAAAAATAAAATAAAATGCAAAAAATAAAGAAAATATTTTTTGGGTATTTTTTATCATTTGGAAAAAATGAATGCAAGCACAAAAAATAAAAATATGCAAAAAAATACAAAAATATAAAATAATAAGTCAGGGGGTGCAAAAGCAAAATGGGGGGTGCAAAAAGTAGAAACAGCAAGCCCAAGCCCAAGCTAACTTTGTCCCTGACCTCCAGACAACAAACGCGCTTGTTTCCTCTTCAACCTGTATCTTGCTATTCTTTGCATAAAATCAAAAACTTGTAACACAAAAATTATAGCTTATGAACTCACGATTCTAATGATATAAAATTCATGACCTAACTCTAAAAGACCAAGGAGAATTTTAATGGCCCTAATTTCTGACCTAGTTTTAGCATGAACTTCAACAATCAAATACTCTTAGCTCAATTAATATAAATGGAAACTATGCATATGTACAGCTTAAGCAAGTTAAGGACTACATTTTTGCTTCACATATCATGACCTAAGGATGCCTAAATAGAGAGATAGAAACTTGAAAAATACCTTGTTCAGTTGAGTTTGGATATGGCAATGTGGGGACTTTGAGTGAGGCCTGAAGTTCTTGTGAGCTTCCTTGAAGTTCCCTCAAGCTTCTCCAATCTTCAGCTTGCCTTGTAGATGCTTGAATCTCCCTGTAGAAGTCAACCTGCAAACCTTCAAAATGAAAATGGTGAAGCTTGAAACAGGGCACACAGTTGCAAGACAAGGGCCTGGATAGTTTAGGTTTGATATAGGGAATGCGTTTGAAGTGTTTCAAAGCAAAACGCACGAGCCAATATTGTTTTGGCAAAGGTTCTGCAGAAGATGCCCTGTTTGAGCAAAAACTTGGGTTTTTTGTGTTTTAGAGTGTTTTGGAGGTTGTGAATTCGTGTTTCTTGCTTGTTACAATGTTCTGAGGTCGTTTCAAATGAAGCCAAGGCTTGCCTTTATCAGATGGATGAGTTATATTGACTTTTCAAGTTTCTTGCTTTTGAAGAAAAGTTTGAGGTGACAATACCAAAGCTTGTACTTGCTAGTTCCTTAGCTGATGAGAGTTGGTAAACTTTGCCTGATAATTGTGGATCTTTTTTGCAACAGTAGATCAGCTCCATGGATCAAGAAATGCAAAGTTTGCAAAAGTATGCTTTATGAAAATGGTATTGAGAACTTTATGCCATAAATGGAATAATTCTTTGTACAAAGCTTCAAAAGTCAGAACAAGACCATTATCCAATGTGTTTACATTTAATTATGGAGTGTAGAAGGGATTAGGACATGTAAAACCAAGTACAAGCATGTTTGAAACTGATTTGCAACTTGTAACATTGTGAAAATGCCTTGCACAAAAGTGATAAATTGCCATTTTCATTTCTTCGATTCTCCCTAACCATAAATGATCTTGGAGAGTTCTTGGACATTTCAGAAAGCTTGTAACATGCTATACAATCCATCTTTGAAATGAAACTTGAGATTCCTATTGGAACTAGGTGAAAAGTTTCCATGAAGTTAGGTCAAAAATCAGCCTAAACTAGGGCAAAATTTCACTAAGTTAAAAAGTTTATGGACCCCTATTCACAAAATCATAACTTGAGATCCAAGCCTCTTTTGGGAAAACTTTGTGAATAAAAGTTGTATATTTCATGGAGGACTACAACTTTCATGTTGGAAGTTTCTTTTGAATCCAATTTCATCATGGTGAAAAAGTTGTGGAAAGTTGGGAAAAAATAAGAAATTTTCATAACTTAGAAAAATTCTAAGTTATGAAAAATTTCAAATTAAAACCCTAATTTTCAATTTTAGGTTTCTTGATCAACAAGTTTCACATTTTGACATATCTTGATGAATTATGACCCTTGGAACTTGATTTTGACCAAAAAGTCAAAGTTTGACTTTTTAGTGTACAATTGATTTTTGATCAGTTGACTGAAAAATTCACCTGTCAATCCTATGCATTTGAGATCTTTTGAACTATGTTATTAGGTCAAGATGATGCCATTGAGTCCTTGAAATCATGCTTGAACCCAATTGGTCATTTTCTAGGTCAAAAATCAGAAATTGCCCTTTCTCAGTTAAAACCCTAATTTTGACCATTTTGCCCTTTTGGTGATTTGATCAAATTTCTTGAGGAGTTGTGGTCCAAAATTGATCAAATGGTTCATAGGAGCCTATAATGTTGTTGTGGATCAAAAATTATGAAGTTTGACTGTAAATTGGCCATGGTTGACTTTTCCCCCAATACAATTGATTTTTAGGTCAATTGTCCAATTGACTAGGCAAAAATGTGATTCAAGGCTTGAAACTTGGTATGGGAAATCTTAGGGATCCAAGATGGTGTATGAAGGTAACATGAAGCATTGATGGTCCAAAATTCCTTGTGCAAACTCAAACCCTAAATTCAGGTCATCAGTGCAAGAGGGGGTCTTGAGCTGAGCAAACCCTAATCCTGGTCTTGAGTACAAGAAGTCTTGTGAGGAAAAATCTTGATAAAATGAGAGGGAAAATTTTGGGGTACAACACATGCCCTAAATCCCAGCATTCAATGCGTTGTACAAGAAAATAACCATTTGTGGAAGAAAGGCAACATTGCCATTTTGGAAAAGCATTCTTTTTGCATTTTTCCATTTCTTGAGCCTTGGACTTGTTCTTTCTGCACAAAAACTAAGCCTCTAAACCTGAACAAAACATGTTTAAAGCTTCACACCACCCTACAAGATCAGAACCATGCATTAAGAATTCATTTCTCACACGTGCTTCAAAAACAAGAAATGTAGCAAGACATGTGATCTTGTACTTCTGAGCAAGCACAAGTCCTCCAACCTTTTGCTCTATATAAAGCCATCACTTTGCAACTAAAACCACAAATGCCCAAGCCTTGAAACACCCTAGAATCATAAATTGCATACCAAGCCTCCAAACTTGCCATTTCTGACTTATGAACTGAATCTTCCATTCTACTCGTGCGTTTACAGGCCTTTTGCTTCCCTAAGCTTCCTTACCTTACAAGTAAACCATCCCACACCCTGAAACATCACTGTAACTCCATCTTCCCCATTATTGAATTTCAAAAACAGAGTAACACATGTGGAATTCTCCAGATGATTCCAGCCACCCTCAAGACGAGCTAAGCATTGCATTAGCTTCCTAGAGGTTCAAGGAAGCTAACCTGATCATCCCAGCATCCTAAAGCAAGCTCATTTTCAAAACACGGTTTCCATTTTCAAGGTGAGTTTTTTGTATTTCTAACTCTTGATACAAGCATAGTTAGATTTCCATTTGTGAATATACAAATGAGACATCATTGCTACGAAGTTGTACATATCCATAGCTTGCATTTATTTGTCCTGAGTTGAGAGAATTTTGAGTTTGAAGTTTATGAAAAAATTAGGTTAAGAATTAGGGCCACTAAAATTCTCTTTAATCTTGGACTTATAGTTTTAGTTATGCACATGGTTAGAATGGTGAGATAAAATTCTATAACATTCATGTTATCAATTTCCATTTTTGTTGAGAGATGAAAGAGTTATAGGGGGTCCGGCTGGCTAGAAGTTGAAGATGAAGTACAGGGCAAGAAAGCGTTTTATGTTATGTATTTTTATTTTCATTCGAACTAACGGATGTACAGTCACCCCAGTGGCAAGGCAGCGCGCAGAAATGCCTAAGGTCACAGGTTCGAGCCTTGGCGCTGCCTTTTGCAATTTTTCTACATTTTCTCATCTTTTTTTTATTGTTTGCAGCGTGGGCTCAGGGGCATTGGGCCCTATGTTTTTGCTAATCTCTCACCCTCTATTTATTTGCAGCACCCCTGGCCCAAATGTTTATTTAATATTTTTATTTTCATTATTATTTTTTATCAAATATTTTTCTTAATAATATAAAAATCATAAAAATATAAAAAAATGATAAATATTATATTTTGTTTATTTTATTTTATTTTCTCATAATTTGTTTTAGTTATATATTACCTATTTTAGTCAAATAAACTTGTAAATTAAAATAGAATTAGGTTAAATATTTATTCTTTTTCTCACACTTGTAAATATTTATTTTAAAAAATAAAAGGACCAAAATACTTCACAAATACTATTTATTATTTTCAAGACAAAAATACAAAAAAATACTTAAAGAAATTTATTTATTTTTAACAAATTAAAATTAGGGTTAATCAAAATCTTTTTTCTAAAAAATAATTTTTCTTTCTTAATTAATTTAAGTTCAATTTTGGTTTATTTATTAGGCTTAGATTAAAACTTCTTTCACATGAAAAAACAAAACAAAAATCTTTTTTCTTGCATTTATATATCCTTGCATATTTAAATTGTCTTGTACATTATTTATTCCAATACTTGTATAAATTCGATTTGGTTGTAATAGATTAATTAGTTTTATATTATTGAAATCCCCATTCATAATTTGTATACCCCCCCCCCCCCCCCTCTCACAAAATATTGTAATAGCATAGTAATCTTTAAAATTATTCAATTTATCGCTTTTATATAACATGCTAGTAATTAGGGTTTGTATGGCAAGATAAAACCAATCAAATAGAAAACCCTAATCCAAGACAAAATCAAGCATGAAAAATGACACACTTACACAAAAACACCCCTAGGGTTACTCCACTTGGTTGCCTCATACAAAAATGGCCATATTACACATGTGAAGTATCATAGCAAAACAAACAAATATAAGATCATAGTCCCTCGATGACGCTATCCAAAGTTGCCTTACAAAATGATCTTAGTCCCTCAAAAATGATAAGATACTTTACAACATTGCTAATCATGGTTATACAATGACCCACGCCTGTCCCGTTTACCTCCAAAGATGGGGTTGCTTACCAAATCAATGGTAAGACAACAATGTCAAAGAAAAAGAAAATGAACAAGAAAGACATTTGAGTAGGTAGATTGCTCCTAATTACTTGCTCTATTTCAAAACAAATACACTTTCTATTTTCAAAACAAACACACACATTTTAAAAAATCATACAAAATTGAAAACATTTTCAAAAAGACAAACATCTTTGTATACATTCTCACGAACGAGAATCATTACAAAGATTGCCTAAACGATGGCCTCTTTTACAAAATACTTTCAAAACCACACAAAACACAATTTCAAACAAAAGCAAGTGATCTAGCAAGTAACTAAGAGCCCATGGAAAACCATGGATGAAAAGGGTGCCAATACCTTCCCTTTTCATAATCTACCCCCTGAACTCAAGAAATAATCTCAAAGGTCTTTCCTGTGCTTTTTCAACTTTCCTTTTTGGATAAAAGAAAAGTCGGTGGCGACTCTTGCTAACCACAACATTTGCGATAAAATGCAAAACCTTCAAGTCAGTTCTCCCACCGTATCACATGGTACTTCCAAAAGATGTTTGTCTGATCGTACATGATTCGTTGCTGGAATTCATGTCCAATGCCCCAAGTGATGCATATACAAATCTGTCCCCTGGTTATTCAGCACTTCTTGAGAGATTTCTTGGAATCTTGACTGGACTGCCTCAGATGTGATAGTGAAACGTCATGCCCCCTTGCTTATAGGAGATATGTTATTAGAAGTGTCTTCCCACTTGAAGTGATCTTGTTCTTTGAGAGAGTTTTTGTTCACTTGGATATTCGTTGTGTGAATTTCTCCGCTGTCAAACGGTTAGCCATATGCAAACAACGATATTCAAATAATGAAAAGTTTATGCTTGTCTTGAAGTTTTGAAAATGCGATTTAGCAGATAAAATAATTTTTGTTAGAAAATGAATTCGACTCAGGATTTAGAGTAAAGCCTTACAGGAGTCAGGATACCTTTTTGTAACAGTATGCTTTCGAATTAACCCATGCTTCAATTAGGACTTTTGAATGGTTTTAACGTGGCTAGGGTCACAGTTTAAGGAACAAAGGATAAAGGCTAAAAAATTTTGTACCCACCCATTCTTCGTGGTGTTCTCCAGTCCTAAACTCAGTTAATTGTACGTTCGAACTCCAATGACGTTTTGGCGATGGTTCATACGAGTTGAGTTTATCGGAAGGCAGTCATTTTTTGCAACATTTTTCATGTTGGTCGAGGATCTGTAGTGACCTCTTTTTTTGTTTATTATCCCTGATTTTGCCTGACCGTTCTTGTTTTTTTTTAGATTACAGTCAGCAGGATGCCCTAGTTTTTCTTATGTCTCGTACTTATTGGGCTTTTCTCATTGAGAGATAATGACTGCCTATATGATATGGAACCATCCCCGTATTTTGATTCCAGAGGAATGTTTCTGATGTCATTCGTTGCATTACAAAGTGAAAGTTTGTGACTGAACGCGCATTTGAATTAACTGAGAGACTACCCTGCCCCAGGTTTTGATTAAAGGTTTCAATTTGTGTGAAAAAGAAAACATCTACTTCTTGGGCTCAAAGGGGTTGACTAGGGATTATCTTCCTTATAACTCCAGTGTTTAGGATTTGAAAGAACGCCTGTACATCGTCAACAAGGTTTGTCCAAAAGCATACTGTATGAGATTAAGGCATTATTTTCGTCATCCTCCCTCTAAAGGCTTGCAACTTCTAAGACAAGAGTTGAATATATAAGGGGAGTAAAAATCATAGTTTAAATATAGTGAAAACGAATGGATTAATTCAAGACAAACATATGCAATGCATTTATAAAATAATAAAGTTTGACATAAATAATTGTTCGAAAAATAAAAATTACAACTTGAAAATTCAAATGAGCAAAAGCCTCTTTGTCTAAACTTGTCACTTCATGTGGTGAGCCTTTGAGGGGCGGCAGAAGAATTCAGTTTGACCATCTTGTGTGAACTCCAGCACTCCTTCGTCGATCAAGTCTTGAATATTATTTTTCAATGCCCAACAGCTATTCGTGTCATGTTCAGGACTATTGGAATGTTATGCACAAATTGCATCAGAATGATAGCTAGGAGCGGAGGTATTGGGATTCTGAGGAGGATCCCTCAACGTAATCAACTCCATCTTCAACATGTGTTGCAATAATCGAGCCAAGGACATGTTGATATTTGTAAACTATCTCTCGGGCTTATTTTGCCTTTGCTGATTTTCCCGTTGATGTTGACGAGGTCGTTGTTGGGCTCGTGACGTAGCAACAGTTTTGAAAGGTTTTTTCTCCATCTGACTGGCTTCTTGTCTCATGGGGGGCTGAGTATTGACTTGATCCCCAATATTGACCGTTTGTTTCATACGGTTGCAACCGTCTTGATAAAGCTTGTTGACAAGGGTCCTTATCTCTTCTTGTCCCCGAGATAAGTTTTGGATGAGATCCATTTGTCCCAACATCTGGATTCTCATCCTTGCTACCTCTGCTTGCAACTGTCTTATCTAACTTTCCTTATCGTCTTCAGGATTTTCATTGGTTACGCTCTTAATGAACAATGTTTTCAACTCTTCTTGCCCCTTGGAAAAGTTCAAGAACGTGTCTTGTAGTTGAGCATTTTGAATCTAAATGTCCTTGATAGTCTGTTCTAGAACCATCTCTACTGAAATAAACAGTAAGCAGGTAAGAGACCTATGTGGGAAAACCTGTTATGCATGATATGTGGATGCAATGTTTTCAAGGATCTCACGGGGTAAACACAAGAAGATGTTTAGAATTTGAACGTTGATCAACAGCTTTGATTGGAGAACTTCGTATTGTTGAATGTCCTTCCGCGAGAATCAAGTTCACCATGTCAAGTGGGTCATAGCCCTTGACTCAAGTTGTTATACTCGATCTTTGACGTTGTTTAATTAGAGGAAAATAAATCCTCTTGTCCCTTGATAGACGTCTGGTTCAATGTGACCCTGCATCATAGGCCCTTGAGATCCTTAAAACGGTTATTGAAAATGCTATGGTATGATGTTATGGTGTTATGTACAAGTATGCAAAGTAAGCAACTTTATATACAAATAATCATATTCACACAAAGCATACAAGTCCTTAGGTTTAGGCTTGCATGGAGTCTCATAGGTAAGTACCCTCTTGAAGTTTAGTTGACTCAAACCTGTCCTAGTAATAGTAATCGGGTTCTAAGGAGCTCAATATCACTGATTTGTTTTCTCGGGCATTGTTTCAGCGCAAGCCTCTTTAATGGCGACCGAAATATCCCAAAGAACCAAACCTCAATGAGTGTAGTATCGAGTATCTACCAACTTCGGACTGCACCAAAGTCGGTCATCTCACTACGTCCTAAAGGCCAAGTTGGTCAAGTAAAGGTTCTAAAAGTTCATTAGTGCTCCATGAGATCACTCAGCGGTCCCGTATTCTCCTTGACTACTCAAGGGCTACCAGTATCCACAAATATGTTGCACTAACGTAGCTATTTCTTAGACCATATCAGTATACCCCGTACAGTTTCCACAATGTATTGCTACTTACCTATAAGGTATCCCAAATCCGAGCAGAGGATTCAAACCCAAACAAAGAACCAAAATGTAAAGCACACAAGTCAAACAAAGAAAGCAAGTAAATGTGATCTAACCCTAAGGTAACCCCACTTTTAAAATTATCCCCAGCAGAGTCGCCAGTTCTATGATATGGTGGGAGAACTGACTTGGTTGTTTTGCGTTTTATCGCAAATGTTGCGGTTAGCAAGAGTCGCCACCGACTTTTCTTTTATCCAAAAGGAAAGGTGAAAAATCACATGAAAGACCTTTTAGATTGTTTCTTGAGTTCGGGGGGTAGATTATGAAAAGGGAAGGTGTTAGCACCCTTTTCATCCATGGTTTTCCATGGGGCTCTTAGTTACTTGCTAGATCACTAGCTTTTGTTTGAAAATGTGCTTTATATGATTTTTGAAAGTATTTTGTAAAGATGACATCGTTTAGGCAAACTTTATAATGATTCTCGATCGTAAGAATGTATACAAAGTGTTGATCTTTTGAAAATGTTTTCAAGTTTGTAAGATGTTTGAAAGTGTAGGTGTTTGTTTTTGAAAATAGCAAGGATGTTTTTGTTTTGAAATTGAGAAAGTAACTAGGAACGTTCTACCTACTCAAAAGTCTTTCATGTTCATTTCCTTTTTCCTTTGACATTGTTATCTTACCATTGATTTGGTAAGTAACCATATCGTTGGATGTAAAAGGGACGGGCGTGGGTCATTGTATAACCATGATTATCAATGTTGTAAGATATCTTAGCATTTTCTTTAGGGACTAAGATCATTTTTGAAAGGCAAATTTGATAGCGTCATCGAGGGACTATGATCTTGTATTTTTGATTTGTTTGTGCTAAGACATCCCACATGCATAACATGGCCATTTTTGTAAGGAAACAAGTGGAATTACCCTAAGGGTGTAAGTGTGCAAATGTGTTTTATTTACATGCTTGTTTATCTTGAATTAGGGTTATCTACTTGTTGGTTTTATCTTTCCATACAAACCTTAATTACTAACATTATATGAAAGCGATAAATTGCAGAAAGTAAAATTACTATGCTATTACATCACTTAGGGATGGGGGATTTAAATTTTCAAATGGGGATGACAAGTAAAGTAAACCTTAATTACTATTACAAGGCTTTGACAATTACATAATTTATAATGCAAAAATAATAAAATATGCAAGAAGATGTAAAGTGAGAGAAATTGTTTTTTAGGGTTTTTTATAGCAAAAGGTTTTGTAATTTATTTCATTGAAGAAAAACCTAAGTCTAAGTTAATTGTTTAGAAAATTGTTTTTTGAGGTTTCATTTGAACAAAAAGGTTTTATAAAGTTAGGTCATTTCTAAGCAATGCAATATGTCCAAAATAACCTAAAAAATCTCCAAAAATCAAGAAATTTGGTCCCGAGCTGACACGGGCCGTGTCAGTGGACACGGGCACCCGTGTCAGGACCTGTCCATGAATTTTATGCATTTTTTTGGTCCCAGCCAAGCTGACACGGCCATGTCACGTGACACAGGCGCCCGTGTCATCCCTTGTTCATCTTTTTCTGCTCATGTACGCACTAGTAACATTGACACGGGCCGTGTCGTTTGACACGGGCACCCGTGTCAGCCTTTGTCCCTACACATTATCATGTTTTTTCAACCCAACTAAGCTGACACGGGCCGTGTCGTGTGACACGGGCACCCGTGTCAGCCTCTGGTCTGGCTTTTTGTTAGTTTTTTCTCTTTGATCTGTCTTGTTATATCTTTTGAGCGCAAAAGCAAATGATGTATGAACAAAGATATCACAGTTTGATAAAGTTTACCTCTTGAAGCGGAAGCTTTAGAACACGCACGGATGTTTTCGAGTGTAAAGTGGTGATTGATCTAGCTCCTTTGAACCTTCTTGAAGTAGCTTCTGAAGGTGGAGAAAACACTTAGAAGGGGGTGGGGGGTTGAATAAGTTTCTCTTTTTCTTTTTCTTAAAGGAACAACAATAATGGAAAGACAAGGTTATTTTTATCTTGGTTCGTTTGAACTCAAACTACTCCAGTCCACCCGCCAAGGTGATTTCGCCTTTCTCAACAAGGACTTAATCCACTATAATCAACTGATTACAATTACACAACAACTGTTGTGACTAACAATGCACAAGTAACCTTACAAGTGACTCACACCACTAAGACTTAAACTATTCCTAGTCTACTTGAGAAATCTGACCAACCTTGGTCTCTCAAGGAACAATTACAAGAGATAAATCTTTACAGATAGTGAAACAAAGTTTGCTTCTAAGAAAGCTATATCACAACTGTGATTTTTCACTAAGAATAGTATAGCACAAAGTGTATGAAATTTGTTTGTGAGCCCAGAATAATTTGCGTAGCTTTTGCTTCTTTCGAAATTGTTCAGTTCTATTCAGAACTTCAATTGTTCTTGCTTTCAGTATTTTGGTTGAACAGTTGAGCGTTTGAGCGTTTTTTTTTGCTTGCAATTAATGTTCTTCTATATATAGCATGAAGAAACATGATTGTTTCTTCCTTCAAATGGAGAGCATTAAATGTTTGCGTGTTTCCTTGCACTATTCCATTTTCCAATGCACTAGCGTAGACACTTGAGTGCATGTAGCCGTCTTTGCATTAAATGAGCAAACGACACTTGTAAGAACATGTTTCCTGAATCTTGACAAGACTTGTTAGCTTTTGCATTCTTTCAGAACTTGGCTTCACGTCTTGAATTCAGAACATGCTTGCATATCTTCTAAACAACGCCTGGCTTGCTAAGTACTTTTGATCAGCGCTTGCTTTCAAATAACTTCTGAACAACACTTGCTTTCAAATATCTTCTGAACAACACTTGCTTTCAAATATCTTCTGAACAACACTTGCTTTCAAAGAACTTCTGAAACATAGCTTACACAGAAACTTGCTAAGCATTAGAAGATGTATTTAAATAATTATCTTACCAGAGTCAGCATCAACATCAACACTTGTGCTAAAACAAATGGTTCTTTCATCAAAGAACTTCTTCATTTATTTTCAGCTCAGCACATCAATATGCTTCTGTCAAAACATTATCAGAGACAGCATCAGCATCAGTACTTGCGCTAAAACAAATGGTTCTTTCATCAAAGGACTTCTTCATTTATTTTCAGCTCAGCACATCAAGATGCTTTTGTCAGAACATTATCAGAGACAACATCAACATTAACACTTGCGTGAAAACAAATAGTTCTTTCATCAAGGAACTTCTTCATTTATTTTCAGCTCAGCACTTCAAGATGCTTCTGTCAGAACATTATCTGAGACAATTAAATACGTTCATCAGAGTATCAAATATATAAAATATAATTTATTGTTATCATTAAAACTCTGAGATATGATCAGAACTAATCTTGTTCTAACAATCACCCTCTTTTTGATGATGACAAAAAAATATATTCAGATATAGAAATAAATTTGAATAAGAGATAGGAATCTCCCCCTGAAATAAATATTACTATAAAAAAAACTTCCTGAGAATTTTCATCAGAGCTTTGAAATTTTTCTTCTGAGATTTCTTCATCAGGTTCTTTTGAATATAATGTTCATTTGAAATAAACTTCCAGAGTTTAAGTGATACCTGCAAAGTTCTTTAAAGCATAGAAAGAAATCTTGTATTTTGTTAGAATGTTTGACTTAGTCCCATAACAGTTAATCAGAGATTAGATCAAAATACTCATTTTCTCCCCCTTTTTGGCATAATCAAAAAGTAAATAAAAAATAGTTGAAGAGCGTAAAAATTTTATAATAAAAGATTCAGAGGTTCAACAAAACAACAAGTGAGAAAGGTTTTTACAAAAGTATTTATATGAATACTTTTCAGAAATAGGTTTTGAAAATAAAATTTTAAAGAGTATTTTTTAAAAAAATGACTTAGCATTTAATGAAAATTGAAAAGTGAGGGGAAAGCGTGATATTTTAATCAAATCATAACAGTCACCTAGAACAGTTATCAATAGCTTAGCTCGCGCGACCTTTCAGAAACACACCAAGTGTTCATCTCCTGAAGGTTGCATGAGACAGCTTGTTTGATCTAATGAACTTCTGAGCTATACTTGAATTGAAACATTAGAACATTTCTGACCATTACATATAGCTTCTGATGTAACTTCTCTTCTAACTTTTGAAGAGTTGTTAATCAGAGCATTCATTTCAGAACATTCTGAAGTCAAGCACAGAAGATAAATATTCTTTTATTCAGGACATAATTCCATACAAATATTTTTCAAAATGAATTTAAATCTATCTTCTGAAAGGGGTTTGGTAAAAATATCAGCCCATTGATGGTCTATTTTTACAAAGTTTAAATTTAAAATTCCCTTCTGAATATAGTCCCTTATAAAATGATATTTAATTTCAATGTGTTTAGCTTTAGAATGTAAAATATGATTTTTAGAAAGACAAATTGCAGAAGTATTGTCACAGAAGATATGAATCTTGCTTTCATAAAGATTAAAATCTTCTAGCTGACTTTTCATCCAAATCATCTGAGAACCACATCCAGCAGCAGATATATACTCAGCTTCTGTTGTTGAAATTGCAATTGTTACTTGCTTCTTGTTGTACCACGAGATAATATTGTCACCCAGAAACTAGCAGCTTCCAGAGGTGCTCTTTTTTTCAATTCTATCTCCAGCAAAGTCAGCATCACAATAACCTACTAGTCTGAAATCTTTTGATCTTCTATAACACAAACCCATATTAGTAGTACCATTCAGATACCTTAGAATTCTCTTAACAGCAGTTAAGTGAGATTCTCTAGGATCTGATTGGAATCTAGCACATAAACATACACTGAATAATATATCAGGTCTAGATGCAGTCAAATAGAGAATGGATCCAATCATACCTCTGTAGAGCTTCTAATCTACCTTCATACTAACCTCATCTTTTCCCAGAATACATGTTGGATGCATTGGAGTCTTAGCATCTTTGCTTTCTGACATCTAAATTTTCTTCAGAAGTTCTTTGACATACTTCGTCTGATGTATGTAAGTATCTTCTGGATTCTGGTTGATTTGAATTCCCATAAAGAACTTCAATTCTCCCATCATGCTCATCTCAAATTCTGCCTGCATGGTCTCAGCAAATTATTTTCCAAGGGAGATATTAGAGGTTCCAAAAATAATATCATCAATATAAATTTGACAAATTAAGATATCATTTTTAAATGTCTTTCTGAATAGAGTTGTGTCCACTTTCCCTCTGGTAAAATCTTTTTCTAAAAGAAAATTACTCAGACGATCATACCAAGCTCTGGGAGCTTGTTTTAAACCGTACAAAGACTTTTTTAATTTAAAAAAATGTTATGGATGTTTTGAATCATTAAAGCCAGGAGGTTGATGGACATAAACTTCTTCTTCTATATAGCCATTTAAAAATGCACTTTTAACACCCACTTGATATAATGAAATGTTATTTTGAACAACAAAAGAAATTAATAATCTGATAGACTCTAACCTAGTGACTGGGGCAAAGGTTTCATTATAGTCAATTCCTTCTTGTTGACTATAACCCTGTGAAACTAATCGTGCTTTGTTTCTGATCACCTCTCCTTGCTTGTTCAGTTTGTTTCTGAAAACCCATTTGGTTCTTATAATGTTGAATCCTTTGGGTCTTGGAACTAAATCCCATACATCGTTTCTGGAAAATTGATTAAGTTCCTCTTGCATTGCTAAGATCCAATCATTGTCTTCTAGAGCTTCATCAATTGAAGTTGGCTCAATCAGAGATACCAATCCAAACAATGATTCTTCATTGATTCTGAGAGAGAATCTTGTTCTGATGGGATCTTCTTTTCTCCCTATAATCACGTCTTCTTTGTGAGCAAAAGAGATTCTAGGAAACCTTTTCTAAGTGGGTTGTTCAAAGATTCTGAGATTGTCCATAACATTGTCAAGAGGGTGATCGTCTGAGTCTTCCTTTACTTTTGAGTCTTTCTTTGCTTCAGAGTCTTCCTTTGCTTCTGAAGTTTCAGAGTTTGAGGGATGATCTTATGTACCTATAGAAATATCAATTTGCTTTGGCTGTTGCTAGCCAAGCTTATCATCAAACCTGAATTTGATTGATTCTTCAACAATCAGAGTTTTGTGTTGTATACTCTAAAGCCTTTTGAGCGTTCAGAATATCCAAGCAGAAAACACTTTTGTGCTTTAGAATCAAACTTGTTCATATTTTCTTTAGTGTTCAGAATAAAACAAGTACATCCAAAAGGATGGAAATAAGAAATGTTGGGTTTTCTATTTTTCTATAATTCATAGGGAGTCTTTTCAAGAATAGGTCTTATAGAGATTCTATTCTGAATATAACATGTTGTGTTCACAGCTTCTGCCCAAAAGT
>OX451736.1:746382599-746533888 GCA_948472305.1 Vicia faba | reverse complement strand
TTATTTTTTGGTAAATCAAACAAATCAAATAATCAATTACCCCGGACTGAATAACCGACTAAAATAATTATTATTTTACCAAAATAAATATCAACCGGTCTTTTAGAAAATAATAATATAAATAATATTAGTTACAACTATTGGAAATCACATACCGGACCGAGTAGTATACTACCGATTAAGTAAATATAATTTATCAAGACAATATTATTATATCGAATCCTATTCTCTCGGTCAAACCGATTAAATCTGACTTTATCTCAAACGGTCAATTCCAATAATAATATTATTATCTAATATTTATTGCTCCAGTAACGGCTCGCATTAAATCTCCGGTTAACCGAATAAAATTCAACTCTACTTGATAATCCGATAGCACTTCTCAAATGATACCCGACGATCTGATTAATTACCAACTTCATCAAAATAAATAATAATCCTATTTAATTTAATTAACTAATTAATTAAATTCGGGTTGTTACAACTCTCCCCCACTTACAGATTTCCGCCCTCGAAAATACGACTGAGACAAACCACACTGAACCTGCTCATGTATCCGTCCACCCAACTCGTAACCACCAAGTAACATACGAAAAACACCAAAAGACGCGGACATCTTCTTAACATCAAGATCCAACAAAACACAATGTCGAGGTGCAAGGCCCATACCATGCACTCGTTAATAAACTGACGAAACCAAGAATAACCAAGTCGAGAACACACTGGTCTCACCCGAGATTCCAGACACAACAAGGTTGTTACCCATCACCACGGTAGCACCCCCTCGATTCCTCATCCAGTGTAATTAATCAAAACCTCAAATCGTCCAAATAAACACATCTGAACCATACAACTATCATGATACATCACAACCTCTGATCCATCAATTCTAAAATCTCTTCTTCGATTTCGATTTATCAACATCCATTGGTCCCTAAAGATACGGTAGTATCCTACTTTCTCAAATCTTGTCCACAATCACTTAGGACTTCCAACCTCAAAAGCTTAACTATGGCGAAACCTCCTCGTTATGTCCCACTCAATTCTCACACCACCATATCGACAACTGCACAAACTTTTTATTTTAAGGACTCAACTATCACCTTCAACTTATCAAACAGGAACCCAATCCAAAAATCACTTTCGAAAATCTTAACCATCATCGCAGTCTCATACCCTATTCCTTTGGAATTAACGGTAACTCATACTCTTGCAATAACCAAATAGTTCAAGTCCAGAACCACGACGTCATACTTCTTGAGTCCAACACGAATGCTATCACAAGTACAATACTCTTCCTCATAAACCATAGATCATCTTAAAGTACTTGAGGCTACCAAGCCGTCCCAAGATACTTCACCGCCAAAACTTATCTTAATCACAATCCAGTAATCCACCATGGTTATCAATAACCGACAAAATCCATATTGTAGAAGTACATGATTTCACTTCGACTCTCTAAACTTACATCTCATTAAGTACTTCCAAAACGACTCTGAATTTACCTTCTTAAATCCATTGATTCCTCAAAACAGATTTTCCGACTTTCTTTAGTATCATCTATGATACTCTTAATGATCCCCACAATTAGATGCAGTCTCTTCACAAACCGTACTCAACTTCGAATCATTTCCAACAATTCAAATCTCGATCTCTCATAGTCCCTACATACATACAACTAAAATCTTCATGTTTCCAAACGAATGCAACCGCATCAAACTTTAACTCAAACGTCCGACAAAATCTTCTCATGAAAGCCCTGCTGTTCCAAGTCACAATTTACACTTATCAGCTCTACGCCAAAACACTCCTTAAGTCCAAAATGAAACATCTCGGTACACTGCACCGAACTAAACACCACCAAAATAAATGCGTTCTTTAATCTCTTCATAACTCATAATAATCCACTTCACACTGCGAAGTCCAAATAACAACTCGACCTCTCTAGTCTGCAATATCCATAACAAAACCAACTTATGAAAGGTCTTCAATCGAATTCAATATTAAAACCATCCAAAATAAGGAAACTTCTATTTCTCAGAAATAACCTCTCGGAGCTTCCACAAGGTGCAAATCAAATCTTTACGGCTACTCAGAAAATCGCCAATCCATAATGCTTATTCCAAAATCAATTATCCATAGACACAATTATAGCTCTTACAGCTACTCATGAGAGCACTGTTTATATATTCCACAATCATGCACGATGTATTAGTCATCTTACCGATATAACCGAATACTCGTCATAATTATACCTTATCCCAAACATCCTTCTGAATATTTTTCAGCCTTCATACGAACTGTTGATAAACAACCTTCAAATCAAACTCACTAAATATAACAACTCTCAACGACTAATTCCTCCAAATATCACTCCCCAAGAGTAGATTCTTATCCTCAACATTCATTATGATCCTTTCATTTGAAGTGACCCACAACCTCGGCAATTTCGTTCTCCACGAACAACATAACAGGCACATTCCACGGTGACTCATCCGAACGAAGAAACCTCTCCTCAAACTAATCCTCAAGTTGAATCTTCAACTTTCTCAATCTAGAAGCAGACCTCTTATAGGCATTCGTTGAATTCGAACTAGTTCTAGTAACAAAACCCATTAAGACTTCACCTTGCACTCTCACACCGTTCCACTTACTTCATCACGGAACACTTCATAAAAAAAATTACATCCAATAGGTCACATGCCTTTATCTTGCTCTCCCCAAGATCCAAATCTCTCGTTACGCAAACCATAACGCTTCTCTTCTTTCCGACTCAACTAATTTCACACACTGTCAAGCTGGCACAATAAGTCCATCCCCTCCAACACGATCTCGACTACTATCAACAAGAGATTAAGGGTGATCAGTTCCTCAATTTTCCAATAGATAGTCAACAATCATAACAGTGGCATCAACCATCGTTACCAAACCACAACATCGTCTTCAATCTTACCCTTCAAGCTACTTAAACATAACCATGCTTGAAGCATCAACTGCTCGGCAATAATTACATCTTACAATCGGCGGTATACTGAACCAACCTCTTGCACAACACTTCGGAGAAGAAACTTCTCCCCCACTTATTTCACACGTACCTCTGCAGATAACGAAAAGGAAACAATCAAGTACCGACAGTGTTTCACACACGTGTCGCATACCAAAAGGGAGTAAACACATAAACAACCTGGCCGATAGACCGGCCTGCTCTGATACCACTATTGTAACACCCCTTCTAATAAACCCCGAATTAAACGATATAATTAAAATCAGAGAAAATAAAATTTGCACGGAAGGAGTGTCACAACATCAATTCACATATTCAAGAAAAACGGACATGTCATATTCGTCACTTTAATCATTTAATCACATAATACATTCATGGCATATACTTTCTTTTCGTGCAAACACAACGGAATCATAATAACTTCATCTTCAAAGGAGGAATTCAAAATATAAAATTCAAGGCATTAAGCCACACAGTTCATACACCAAACATGTTATCAAGTCATAATATACATACATCAACATATAATCAAAACAATGGATTATATACAAGTATAATCCATATACAAAATAAACGAGTTCTAATGCGGACACCTAACCCCCAAGTGTTACAACCAGAGCATCGACTCGATAAACCAAAATAAAACGGATTACAATCCAAATGCATCCGCTAAGCTAGTGCCTCGCACTACCGTCTTTGATACCTGAACAATGTCGTAGCAAGCATTTTCCAACAGAAGGGTAAGAATTCCAACAAACATAAGGTATGTAATTAAAGCAATTGAAAGGCATTAAATAAAGGAATCTTACTCTTTTTCCAACTCTTGCATAAACCACATAATATATTCATTTAATCCAATTCCCATATTCAACAACTCAAAGAAATCAAACACAATCAATTTCATTTACCAATTAGCACATAATGCATAATATTCAACAACACATAAACTCAATAAAACGTGTACGTGCGACCCGACACAAACACACGACTTATGCATGTGGTACCAATCATCTATTATCCTTCGGATTTACCGATGTCTATCCCTCAGACGGATAATCACAAAAGCCCGTTCCCTAAGCTTTCAGACCCCCACTCTGAGTCTGGGACGAGCCACTAGCCTCCACGAGACTAACAGACATCTCCTCTTGACACGACTAATGATGTTGTGTGCAAACTCAACAACAATACATGCAATTAAGACCCCCACTCTGAGCCTAATATACATGCATAACCAACAAATTCAACTCTATAAATTTTCATCAACAATTGCACACAATGCATCAAATAATCATCTCATCACATCACATATAACATTTAGCACTCAAGCATAAAATGTTAAGCACATCATCAATAATTCACAACATACACATAGTATAAAACCATTCATCATCATCAAAACATAATCACATAATCATACATCATTCTTACCAATTTCCATTTAACAAATAAATTATGGAAATTCAATTAACACTAGTATGCATTACTATCTCATGTTAATTCAACACTTTTTCACATAATAATACTCTCACAATTCATCAATTAAATATTAGGTTTTACGCCGATTCGGCTACCTATCTAAGTACTCGCAAAACAATACAATCGATATTGAAATATTTTCTTAAAATATAAATATTCAAGCCTAAACACCATTTTCGGTCACTCTCGTAAAATACCGCATTTTTGACAATCGACATCACCACATTAATCTACACACCCAACTTAGCTACCATCTAAATTTTCATCCAATTTCGGGTAACTAATTATACCGCTTAATTTGGCTAATCGGACCGAACGGTACTATTTTCACTTACTCCTAAGTTAAGCAACTCATCGTCGATTCAAAGTTACCGGATTAATCTTTAATTATTTATTAATCCACTAATACGTCTCCGGTATTAACCTACTTTGATTCCTAATTGAACACAATTCCGGTCGGCTAGCGAAAAAGTCACAAACTCGACAAACCAAACACATTATTTCCGGAATCGGAAATTAACCAAATATCTCGAAAATACAACACACCTACAATTTAATTCATCTCCGGTCGAAACCAAAATATCAAATTTTATCGGTAAACCATAACCGGTTATATAATTAATCACACTGTTAATTATAATATATATTAATATATTAACTAAACTATTTTACTTATAATAAAATTAATATTTTATAAAACTAATTTAATATAATTAAATAAATATTATAATAACATTCTCCATTTCTCCTTTACCATTTTTCGGTCTCAAAAAATAACTCCATCATAATTACCTACGCGTTTAACTTAGTTACCCCGTCAAATTTCATTAATTTCCGGATAACTAATTTTACCGTCTAAACCGGCTAATTCGAAACAACACAATTCCGATCGGTCTCTGAAAACGTCACAATCTCAAAAAATAACTCAACCATAATTACCTACGCGTTTAACTTAGTTACTCCGTCAAATTTCATTAATTTCCGGATAACTAATTTTACCGCCTAAACCGAAAAAAATCGAAATCAAATGCAATAAAAACATACTAGATTCTTAGAGGAAGTCTAACCCTTACCGATTAATCTCCGGAACAAACTCTTCGGTTTAATTCCAGAAATTTCTCCTCTTCTCTTCAACCCTAGCTTTTCCCCCCTTTCTTCTCCTCCTGCTACTTTCTTTCTGTTCTTAACTTTTTGTTTCTACTGTTTTCTTTCTAACTTATACAACATATATATACTTTACTTATATAATATATATTATGAAACTAACATATAATATAAACCTAACTTTTATATATATATATATATATATTTTGTTAACATATATATTTATATTATTTTTATCATAAAACTAATTCATATTATTTAATTAAATTAATCTTAATAAAATTAAATAAATATTTTAATAATTCAATTATCACCAATTAATTAATTAATACACACCAAAATACAATATTATCATATAAAATAATCATTTTTCGGTAAATCAAACAAACCAAATTAATCAATTACCAGACCGAATAACCGACTAAATAATTATTATTTTACCAAAATAAATATCAACCGGTCATTTTAGAAAATAATAATATAAATAATATTAATTACAACTATTGGAAATCACATACCGGACCGAGTAGTATACTACCGATTAAGTAAATATAATTTATCAAGACAATATTATTATATCGAATCCTATTTCCCGGTCAAACCGATTAAATCTGACTTTATCTCAAACGGTCAAATTCCAATAATAATATTATTTCTAATATTATTGCTCCGGTAACTGACTCGCATTAAATCTCCGGTTAACCGAATAAAATTCAACTCTACTTGATAATCCGATAGCACTTCTCAAACGATACCGACGATCTGATTAATTAGCAAACTTCATCAAAATTAAATAATTAATCCTTATTTAATTTAATTAACTAATTAATTAAATTCGGGTTGTTACAACTAGCTCAATTGGTAGTGGGAATGCATTGAGCATCTACTTGAACCCCAGGGTACAGGGTTCGATTCCCACGAAAGGTAAAAACTCTACTAGTGAGGGGGTAGAGAAGATCATGAGGTAATAGTGCCAGGAACGCTGAAGGCTCGGGCTGTTACAGGTTGCACTGCACCTTTGGCACATTAGCCACTCTGATTTTGCTTTGTGGTAGTGGACAAGGAAACCTAGAAAACTTTCCCAAGCTTTTGGATAGACAATTTCCATCTGATCACATTTCCTCCAATTTCCCCCAGTTCGAGCATGTTGGATCCTTTCATAAGTGTCTACTACTTTTCGATCATAGATTAGGCTGCATCTGGGACACATTAGCCCATCAGAATTCTTCTTGTGGCAACAAACCAGATAATCTAGCATACTTTATACAGCCTTTGGGTAACCCTTTTTCATTTTATCATCTTCCATTTTGAAGCACCTTTCGACTTCCTACATATCAGGAATAGGCTGATTCAAGTCCACCATGTTAACTTGAAGGTTAGGACCTTCAGTAATCCTGAACTTTTCAAACATGACCCTGAGGCCCTCAGTGGCCTTTGTTATTCTAGAATTTGTGGCAACATCATCAGTAATCTTGCCTTTGATATCCTAGTTAGCTAGCCTTTCAGTAGTCTTTTGCACTTCAATACCTCCAACAAAATCCTCAGTAATTTTGTTCAAGTTGTTGGCAAGGCCTTCAGAAGCCTTCTCTGTTTCAATGTTTGCAACAAAATCTTCAGTGATCTTGTCTTCAGAGTGTTGGTGAATGTCGAAACCAGCAACTTCCAGCATGTGGACTTCTCCAGGTTCGACATAATTGGTTTATGCTATATGGAGAGGGTCAGAATCAACCTTCATTTGGATTTTTTTTCTTTTTTCCAAACTTCAATCTCCTTTCCTTGATAGCATTCTGAATCAAATCCCTGAAAAGAAAACACTGTGAGGTTTTATGTCCTAAAAAGTTATGATATTTACAAAAACCTCTCTTCTTCCGTTGGTCTAACGGAGGAATTTTGGCACCAGGTGGCACTATCATTTGGCCATCCTTTACCAACAGGTCGAATATTTCGTCACATCGAAGGTGTATGTTCTCTTAGGAAACTTATCATTCTTTTCTGGTTCTGTAGGATTCTTCCCGTTCGAATGGGCCAAAACTTTGCAAGGATATGGTGGCCCTTGCTTTAATTTAACCAAATCTACTTCACATTCCGCAAAGTCTGAAAATTACTACAGGCTTCTTGTTCATTTATGGTTGTTTCTACATAAGTAACTCTTTCTTTTCTACGACTTCTGTTTGCCCTGACTTTTTTGACCTTTAAGCGCTCCACTTGTCGAACCCTATCTGCCAATTGGGCCATATCCCTTAAGTAGTGAGGGTTCAAATTCTTTCTAATGGAGAAATCTAATCCTCTTGCAGCCATCTCAACTAATTCATGTTTAGGCACTTGGTTGAAACATCTTGCCTTTAACGAGCGGAATCTGTTGAGGTAATCATTAATTGGCTCACTAAACTTGCACTTAATGCTGGCCAATTCGCTTAGACTTATCTTCAATTGACCTACATAAAATTGTTCATGGAATTGTCTTTATAAACGCATCCAATCTTGGATTGAATTTTCTGCAAGGGTAGTGAACCATTTGAAAGCATTTTTGGTTAATGAACTAGGAAAATTTTTTATCCTTAAGTTTTCATTATTCGTTATGTCCCCATCCTTGGTAAGGTACCAGGTTATATGTTCGATAGTTGATTCGCTAGTGTCACTAGATAATTTTTTGAACTTTGGTACTTTCCAACCCCTGGGCAATTTAGTTTGTAAAATATATTCAGATAAAGGAGAAGTATAATTTGGCCTAGTGAGGCCAACATTTACACCATTTCGTGCCATAATCCTTTCGGCCATGGCTTCCAGATTGTTGTCTGCTACCATGTTGTCTTGTCGAACTTGATATAAGACTTCATCAGCATTTTGGTTTCTATTTACCATCATGGCTCTAGGTTATGGTTGCCTTAAAATTTGTAGTTCTTGCATAAAAGGTTCGACTCTAGGTATTTCGAAATTCGTAACTCTAAGAACTTCGACTATTCCTCCCTGATTTACCACATTTTCCTGGGGCACATTTCTTTGATTTTGTTGAACTTGGTTAATTGTTGGGTCTTTTTCTAATATTACCCCTTAATTTTCTCTAACCCACTCCCCCTGAGGATGTGTTGCGGGTTGAGGTACACCAAAGAAATCAGCGATGCGCGTCATTTGTGCAGCCATTTGTTGGTTCGCTTGAGTGGTGTTCTGAATCAAAGGGTTAAATATTGTAACCATTGTTTATGCAAGCATCTGGACCATTTCATGGTTACTTTCATCCATTTGCTTCCTAATCACTGTTGTAGATTGATTCGTTAGATTTGGCATTTGGGAAGAAACTCCTTCAGTTTCTGGTTGGACATTTCGACCGCTGTTATTAACAGCGGATCTAGAACCTTGTAATGGTGAAGTAACGTTCATCACAAGATCTGAATATTTTGAAGTGGAAATATGTAAACCCATCATAAACGAAGATGGCATGCCATATGGTTGCTCACGCCCATTCTGAGGCATGGAAAACCAGGTGGCCCCTGAGGCCTATGAAAAATATTTCCCCCTGGAAGGGGGGTCCCTTGTGAACCCTATGAGCCTATATAAGTCAAAAGAGGGCTAGTATAAGTGTTTTACTGCATTGATGTAGAACTTGTTGACGACAATATAGCCTCAGAAAAAGGCGCAGAAATCGTAGTTCCCCCTGTCGAATTGATTAGGGGTGGTACTTCATCATTGTTAGGAGGATTTTGATTACCTGTCTGGCTTTGATTCGCCATTTTCCTAACATAATTTCTTTTAGGTATTTCCTTGTTGTTTGTGGATAATTTACCACTCCTAAGTCTCATACAACACAAAAAATACAAGAGGATGATGAAGATTTTCAAAACTATTCTAATAGAATAGAAAAACTTCATTTATTGAACACAAGTCCCACTAGGTGTGCCAATTTGTTTACCATGAAATTTAGTAAACAACCGCTAGTCTTCCAAATCGAATAAAAGATTGGTAACTTGCAGGATCAACCAGATTGATCCTAAGTACATGTGTTCTTATTCAAACTTTTTTTCTTGAAAATGAAGAATACTTTGAACAACATTCCTATTATTTTTCAAAAAATTGATTTCAATTGTTACTTCGAACGTAGTAATGCAATGCTTTACAGAAAATACTGGAATGTAAAAGGCTTTTGACTGAAACTTAAAGGGAATGTATAAAACTTCAATTAAAGTTGAATGACAATAAACATAAAATTGGTGCATCATACGTATATACTCATAACTCATTTCTCAAACGCTGTTACTTTGAGTAATTTAGAGTAATTTGTACAAAGATGTGAACACACTGAATCCTAACACTAAGACCCCTATTTATACTAATTTTACCAAACCGGTCTCTTTATAAAATGTTGCCATGTTCGATATCTGCATGCTCCTTCGAACCTTTTACTTCCACGCGTCTCTTTGGATAAGATCAAACTTTCAAATTTGAAAACTCTTTTTCCTTCGAAGCACCAAACGTGACGGTCGAAACATCTAATTTGATGCTTCGAATAATTTAAATCCCAATGGTTCGCATATGAATCTTTCGCCAACACTTAATGAAATAAAACTCTTATTAGTTCTTCATTCATCAAAATATTCATAGAGACTCCTTCATACTTCCTTTCGAGCTACATTCTTCCTAAAATATATCATTTCAGCTTAAAAGCTCATGTAGTCCAAATTTCCAATCAACACATCCATGGCGTTTGATTTTTTTTGAAAGAGCAGAAAGGAATTATATTAATAATAAGGCATCAGGAATACCCATAAATGATATGAATACATATCAGACCTATTCCTCATGATATACCTGTTATATAATACAACACAACACCCTTATTATTAACAATAATTAACAATCAGAACCAATCAAACCCATCAGAACCAACTACTAACAGAAGAGAAAAAGACATGCCCACTGTGATACGGTGGGAGAACTGACTTGAGGTTTTGCGTTTGTATTTGCAAATGTTTCGGTTTAGCAAGAGTCGTCACCGACTTTTTATTTTATCCTAAGGAAAGGTTAAAAAGCACAGCCAAAACCTTTGAGATGTTTTCTTGGGTTCGGGGAGTAGATTATAGAAAGGGAAGGTATTAGCACCCTTTCTATCCATGGTTATCCATGGGCTCTTAGTTACTTGCTTAGATCACTTGCCTTGATTTTCAATTGTTTGAAATGGTGCTTTGTGTGTGTGGTTTTGAAAATGTTTTGAAAAAGATGTCTTGTCTAGGAAACCCTTGTAACAATTCTTTACTCGAATGTTTTACAAAAGGTGTTTGTCTTTTTGAAAAGATGTTTCATTTTGAAAGTTATTTTGAAAGTTGTGTTGTGGAGTGTGTTTTGAAAAGTAGGCAAGCGTGTTTTGCAAGTTTGATCAAGTAACTAAGAGCTATCTACCCTATTGTACTCAAAGGTCTTTCTCATGTTTTAACCCTTTTAACAGTATTGTTCCACCATTGTATTTGGTGAACAACCTTGTGTTAGGATGTTAACGGGACAGGCGCGGGTCATCGTATAGACCATGAATGCAATAGTGCAGAGTGTCTTTGGCAATTTTCTTGAAGGGGATATGATCATTTTATTTAGGCAACTTCGAAAGCGTCATTGAGGGACTACGATCATTTGATTTGTTTTTGTTTTGCCAAAGAAACTCAACATGCAACATGGCCCATTTTTGAAGGCAACAAGCGGGATTACCCTAGGGGTGCAAGTGTGCAAGTATGTTTTATTGCATACAAAAGTTTATCTTTGAATTAGGATTTTCTATTTTCATTGATTTTATCTTGCCATACACATCCTAATTACTAGCATTTATATTTGAAAGCAATAAAAAGGAGAAATATAAAATCCTACGCTATTACAGCAATTAGGGGGTGGGGATACATATTTGTACATGGGGTGGTTCAACGAGAAAAATAGATAAGAAAAGAAAGTAACAAAAACAAGATAAAGAGAAAGAGAGAGGGAGCCAGTGCGCTGCTGAGAGGTCATCAAAAGTTCTGATTCAGGCCCGCTGCCAGATGATCAACCTTTTGGTTAAACTGTATGAGTCAGAACTTCTGACTCTGGTACCTGCAAAACAGAAACCTGTTAGTGGGAAGATCAGAAGTTCTCACCCCCATGCGCTGCAAGACAAAAGTTTGTTAGTGGGGATATCAGAAGTTATGATCCTGCTGGAAATACAATAATTCTCAGAAGTTCTGATATTATTGACAGCAAAACAGGCTTCAGATGTGCTAACGTCAAAGTCAGTACTTGGCTTCTCCCTGTGCTAGTCAGAACATCTACAATTTTATTATTTTTCCAAAAAACAGAAAACATGTTTGGAACAGCTTCAGCAAATGTCAAAGTGTTTCAGGGGACAGAACCAACAAGGTCACAGGCAGGTTCTATGCTGACTCACTTCCTATCTAAACGTTATGAGGTATGAAAATCCTCAGAACACAAACAACAGCAACATGATGTTTACATTATGTTTATTTGAGCATGCAAAGCTGATGATGCTTAGCAGCGTGATGAAGGTCAGCAGGTGCTTACCTGGCTGTTGGAAAAGTTTGTGAATGAGAGCTAGCTTTTAGCTCTGATGGTGTTCTGGACGGGTTCTTTTTTGAAAGGGGCAGATGAAGGCGTATGTGTATGTATGGTCAGAGGCTGAAAGGGTATTCTTTAGTCACAAAGAAAGCTGGGTGTTGATGAAGTTTGGAGGTAGGAAGTTCAAAGTTATGTTTAAAGCTTTTGAAACACTAAGATTTTTTTGACAGAGTTTCACAGTACTTTCTTGCTAAAATTTTATGTTTCTCTTCTAGAAATTTTTCAGGTTTTTGGACCCCTCTTTTCAGTGGACAATGGTGCTCTATTTATAGGCAAAGCTCTTGTGGATTCTTGAACATTAAAGGCGCCAATAGAGGTTGAATTGTTTTTTGAAAGAAGTTCCTGGGAAGTTGTGATAATGGATAGCCTTTCAGCCTAGGCTGGAACAGCAAGCAAGGATTGGGGAGAAGTGACCTCTAGGTGGACGGTGGAGCGTAGACCCATGCCTAAGCCTGCATAAAGGTGTTTACCAAGCCACACGTGAAGAGACCCCTGGGATGAATGTTCAGGAGTGGTTGGGAGCATTAATGAGCATTAAATGGTGATGAGACTTATCAACACCAAAATTCTGGTAATAGGAGAAAAACTTGAACCAGCAGTTCTGGTTTACCAAAAACAACGTAAACCATGCTCTGGTCTTGGCCTCTTGTTGTCTTAGCAAATTCTGGGGATTCTCCTGACTTTCTGACACGTTCCTTGGATTTGCTTCTGGAAATACTGGACTTAGAGATTCTGTATCAGTGTAACACCCACTCTTCTGACCCTTTCATCTTCTGATTTCAGCATGTTCTGAAGGAGCCTTCAAACTTCCTTGCTTCTTTTGCATTCCTTTAGCAAACTCTGGTTGAATTTGCGTAACTGCTGAAAGAGCCACGTTCTGACTGCCTTGAGCCAAGCTTGCAACTTCTGACCGAGTTCTGTCTGGAGTTTGGTCCAGAAGTTCTGAAGCGCTATTTTCTTCTTAAACACCCATTTTTTTAGAAAAATTCCAAATGTTTAGAATAAAAAAAAATTTAGATGAAAGTGTTGCCTTAAGAGCTTGTGTGATCATTTTGCTCTTGTAAATGGTTTGCTTGGGAAGAAATGATAATTCAGGACTTGGATTTGTTTCAGAGGGACTCTGAGAATCCAGGATGATTTCCTGAAGAAAGAGAGGGCAAATTTTGGGGTACCACAGTTGCCCCTTGTTGTACCCCAAAATTTGCCCTCCCATATTCTTCAAAGTTTTGACAAGCATCATCTCCATTTGCTCAAGTCTACTCAAGGGTTGCACAGTTCAAACCACCCTCCTAAGCCAGTCAAATTAGGGTTTTGGTTCTTGCAAGGAAGTTGAGGTTTTCAAGGGCTCAATCAAGTCCCACATGCATATAAACATTGTCAAGCACCTACATGTCAAGTTTCAAGGCTCACAAGGTCAAGTTGCACAGTCAAAAACCCTAATTGCTTCACAATCAACTGCAGGGGCAAAATGGTCATTTGGCAGTCAAAAGTCAAAATTTTTGGTCAACATCTTATTTTGAAGCCACAATCATCATTTGGTCAAATCTTGACCATGATTTCACAAGAATGGCTCAAAAATCATCAAGGTGTCAAGAGTTTCTATTTTTGGGCAGCTGAAAAGTCAACTGTAACTTGACCAAGGCATAACTTTTTCATGGTTCATCAGAAAAATCCCATCCAATGCTCATTTTGAAGGGAATGACATTTCCTACAACTCATATTCACATTCCAAGTCCAAGAAATGCTCTCACAAAAAGTTATCAATTTCAACATTATAGGTCATTTTCAAAAGTCAACAAAAAGGCACTTTAAGTCAAAGACCATAACTTGAGATTGGTAAATCAAAATGACATGGGACCAAAGGCATTGGTTAAAGGACTTCAAGACCTTTCCAAAATGTCCAAGAACATGTTCATATGATCAAAATTGAGCAAGATATGCATTGGAGAAGTTGGGAAATTTTTGTGAAATGGCAAAAGTCAACTATCCTTGAAACTTCAATTTTTGACAAAAGGGCCCCCTTTTTTCCACTTTATTCATCCTTGTCATGCCACCCACGTGTCCCATGATCAATTTCAAGACCAAATAATTATTTTTCTATTTTTATTTAATTTTTATGGATTTAATTCATTTTAATCCATAATAATTCAAGTAAATCTAAAAAAATTAATTAAATGGTATCTTATGGTTTGAATAGCCTTCATGAAGCATTTGTAACCTACCAATTTCGTGCTAAGCTCATTTAGGCATGAAAATCCAAATTTTGAACAAGCTTTGAAAGGCCTTTAATGGTGGTTAAGACAAAATCCAAAGCTTAATTGCAATGGTTAAAGGCTCCTAAATGTGACTTATTCTCACTCATTACTATATATACAAGCCTTTCAAGCCTCATTCACAACCTAGAGTGTGCACAAATGGCCAGAGCAAAATCCAAAAAGTGTCAAAAAAGTGTGAGATCAAAAGGAGTGTTGCAAGTATTTTCAGGCCAAAAGGAGAACGTGACTCTCTTCTTTGCCATACTCTGAAGCTAAAGCAACCCTTGCCACGTCCTAAGGTCCATCATACCGCGCTGTAAGTTTTCCCAGGTCCCCTCAAAATCCCATATTATTTTTTCTTACGTACTTGTGTGCAGGCTTCAAAGAAGCCTTATCATGCGCCTCACAAATCCAAAGTGCCAGGTGGATACAGGCATGCATCCAAAGGCCAGGAAGTGATCCTCACCATGCACTCAGTCAACCAACAAACACTTGATCCAAGGAGTCAACGTGGCTGGATGAGTAATGGGCCTCAGATTCCAATTTTCACCTCCATATTGGGCCCATACCCCCTCCCTTGGTTTATTCTTTTTCTTTTCCTTTTTATATTTTCTAATTTAGTTATTAACTTTTTTTTAATTATTATTATTATCACCAAAATTAATTATTTAACCCTTTCACAATAAATAAAAAAAGAACTAATATTATTATTATTATTAATTTCATTTTACTTTTGTAAATAAATACTAATAAATTGAATTAGTTTTAATTAGGCAACTTTAACCTTTTTTTCTTAATAACTAAAATAAATTTAGAATTAGGTTTTTATTAACTTTTAATTTTATTTCCTTTTATTTTATTTCATTAAAAACATAAAAATACAAAAACATTTTTCTTTTAATAAATTAATTAATTAGTTATTAATTTTAATTTCACTTAATCACAAAAAAGGACAAAAAAAATTCATTTCTTTTCTTAAAAGGGTCAAAACCCTTAGGACGTTCCCGATTTAATTCTTTCGCGCGCATTTATTTTATTTTGATTATTTATGTAACTGTCTCCAGATATGTAATAGTTAATTAGGAATTTTACCGCTTTATTTAAATTTCTCGCACTTTATTTCCAAACGGGTTTTGTTTTTTGGCGATGTATAGACCCGCGCCTTGTAATAGTTAGAATTTACATTTCTGCAATTTATTTTCCGCACTCCTAACTGTTAACAATGCATGAAAGAATGTATGTAAATAAAATTAATTCGTAGCTCACAAATAACATGTACAAAGACGATTAACTGAAAAACAACACACAAAGCACATGCCACTTCTAGGGTACGCCTCACTGGTTGCCTCGAACATGGTCATCAAGTATAGGGTGTCTTAGAGGTCGTCCTTCTGTCTAAAGATCCAGTTGCCTCGAAACGGTTGCCTCGGATAAAAGGATCTAGGACATTAGGGTTACCACTAAGATGTCCTACCATTGCTTTGGTGACCATACTGTCCCGATAATCGAATTGACCCGAACACCTCCAACGATGGTGCTACCTACCTCTCAATGGTGGGATAGCACTATTTAAAGGACTCTTACACAGCCTAATTCCTTAGAGTAGGTAGATTCTCCTGGGTACTTGCTCTTTTCAAACAAACAAAACAACTTTTCGCACTCACACTTTCTAAAAGTTTTCAAACAAATTTTTCATACACTCTTGAGGACAGATACAAGAGTTACTTAGAAATTTTTCAAACGAAACTTTTTCAAAACCCACACACACTTGAAAAGCAAACAATTTTGAAAACATAAGAGCAAGTACCTAAGAGCCCGTGGATAACCACAGATAGAAAGGGTGCTAACACCTTCCCTTTCTATAAATCTACCTCCCGAACCGAGAAACATCTCGAATAAGGAATTTTGTTGTGCTTTTGTCCTTTCCATATTGGAGAACATAAAAGATTGTGGCGACTCTTGCTTACCGCGACATTTCGCGAACCAGCTTAAAAAACAGTCAGTTCTATTTCCACCGATCACACCCCTGTTCAATCTGCTTGAACTTGAAGAGTTAGATTGGCAGATTTGCCTTTCGCGGCTCGAAGGTAAAAGGAGATTGGACACTAGCGTGCCCTTAAATTTGTACTCGTCAAGACATGGATGCGGGAATGGGCTTAAAGATGCCATCTAGAGATGGGCTTAAAGATGCCATCTGGAGAGGTGACAAAATCTTATCGGGGATGGGCTTAAAGATGCCATCTGGAATGTTTGTTGAACTGTAGGTCGTTGATGAGTGAGTGAGTATCAGAAAGGTATCCCTGCTTTGGAACATCTCTGAACTGGGGGTCTGAATAAGAAATAGATTGACATCCGTGTTTGGAGAATCCGTAAACTATTTTCAGAAGTTGAAGAATCTGAACAAGCGATAGGTTAACATCCGTGTTTGGAGAACCCGTAAACTGTTTTCAGAAGTCTTGAAGTTGAATAAGCAATAGAGCAGCATCCGTTGTTGGGAAGAGTCCGTAAACTGTTTTCAAAAGTTGAGTCTGAACAAGCGATAGATTAACATCCGTGTTTGGAGAATCTGTAAACTGTTTTCAGAAGTTGAAGAATCTGAACAAGCGATAGGTTAACATCCGTGTTTGGAGAACCCGTAAACTGTTTTCAGAAGTCTTGAAGTTGAATAAGCAATAAAGCAGCATCCGTTGTTGGGAAGCGTCCGTAAACTGTTTTCAAAAGTTGAGTCTGAACAAGCGATAGATTAACATCCGTGTTTGGAGAATCCGTAAACTGTTTTCAGAAGTTGAAGAATCTGAACAAGCGATAGGTTAACATCCGTGTCTGGAGAACCCGTAAACTGTTTTCAGAAGTCTTGAAGTTGAATAAGCAATAGAGCAGCATCCGTTGTTAGGAAGCGTCCGTAAACTGTTTTCAGAAGTTGAAGAATCTGAACAAGCGATAGGTTAACATCCGTGTTTGGAGAACCCGTAAACTGTTTTCAGAAGTCTTGAAGTTGAATAAGCAATAGAGCAGCATCCGTTGTTGGGAAGCGTCCGTAAACTGTTTTCAAAAGTTGAGTCTGAACAAGCGATAGATCAACATCCGTGTTTGGAGAATCCGTAAACTGTTTTCAGAAGTTGAAGAATCTGAACAAGCGATAGGTTAACATTCGTGTTTGGAGAACCCGTAAACTGTTTTCAGAAGTCTTGAAGTTGAATAAGCGATAGAGCAGCATCCGTTGTTGGGAAGCGTCCGTAAGCTGTTTTCAAAAGTTGAGTCTGAACAAGCGATAGATTAACATCCGTGTTTGGAGAATCCGTAAACTGTTTTCAGAAGTTGAAGAATCTGAACAAGCGATAGGTAAACATCCGTGTCTGGAGATCCCGTAAACTTTTTTCAGAAGTCTTGGAGATGAAGGAACTGGTGTAGGGTTTCCTGATGATGAGTCCGTGTAAAACTGCATCTTGGATAATTGTTAATGATAACCTTTTATTCCTATCCTGAAAGGGACAAAATATTAGCTAAACACAAAGTTATGTTGCATGAAATGTATGATGCAATATGCGTATATCAATGTTCATGATATGAATGTAATGAATGCGCATGTAAGCTGATGAGCTGTATTGCTGAGGATAGATGAATCCTGGATAGCCGGAGATAACATAATCTTGATTGCTGCCGGGGAAAGTGAGTCCTTGACTGCTACAGGGGATTGCAAGAATTTTTTATTGCTGAGGATGAGGCATCCTTGTTGACTACTGACTGCTTGGGAAACAAGATCTTCAATTGTTTGAGGGATCTTAGGACCACTGCTGGGGATTGGAACTCCTTGGTGACTTGCGGGGCAAGAGAATTCTGGTGATCTCTACTGGGGAGTCCAGAACCTGATAGACTCATGCTGGGGACGTGAGACTGAGAATCTTCAGTCTGGTGGGAAGCATCTCTGTGGGGAGAAGGTTCACCAGTCTGGTTCCGCTGGGGATTTGATAGTTGGAAGTTTTAGCTCCGCCGGGGATAGGATTTTCAGATTCTTAAGGCTCCACTGGGGATACTGAAACTTAACTCTGTGGGGAATTGAGTTCCGGAAGGCTCTCTGGCTGGGGAAATCAGTTTTAAGAAAGCTTTTTCTGCTGAGGATCCCGAAGTTTAACTCTGTTTGGGGAATCAAGTTCTGGATTTTGACTTTGTCGAGGAATTTGGAGTTTAAATCTGCGGGGAATTTCTTCTGAAAGGGTATCAAGATATCTATCTGTACCCTCAACCTGTCAACAATCATCTTTCTTGATTTGTAAGGAAAATGATTATGTTCAAATGCATATGCCTATTTAACAAAACATTGGACGTTTCTCAAATAAATCATAAGTGCAAAAGAGAAAAAGAAAGACAAAGCAAATTTCTGTATTTGGAAAAGTATTTGCATTAACTTTTTATGAGTATCTTTGTACAAATGAGACAGGCATCCTAGTAAGAGGATGTTGTCGTAAAAAATTGAAAATTTTATACAAAAGAAAGATGGCTATGTGCAACAACTCTATGGGATCCCATTCTGTCATAGCCTTCACAACTCTGAATATCTTGTCCATTCAAATGCTTCGTTCGCCGATGACTGGATTGATCAGAAGCTTGGAGTTTGTTGATGAAGAGATTGTTCTTTAAAGTGATCCGACGAGACATAGTCATACGCTTTAATTCCCTAACTTTTTCCTGGATCACCCTTTCGGGTTTTCAATCCATCGGGAAACCCCTTTTTGCCCAAGCCGCCCTTTCGGGTTTTCAACTTGCTGGGTGTACATATTTTTTTTGTTTTATCCCTAATTTTTGCCTAAACCGCCCTTTCGGGTTTTCGGTTCACCGGGATGCCCATTTTTGCCCAAGCCGCCCTTTCGGGTTTTCGACTTGTCGGGTGACTTTATGCGTAGTATCTTTTGACTATGTCTGCGTTCGCAGGGTGCGGCAAATCATCGCCGTCCATGGTGGTCAGAATCATTGCACCACCAGAAAATATGCTCTTGATCACAAATGGTCCTTCTTAAGTAGGAGTCCATTTGCCCCTGGGATCGCTTTGCGGTAAGATAATCCGCTTGATTACGAGATCTCCGACTTGATATGCTTGAGGTCTGACTTTCTTGTTGAAAGCCTTGATCATCCGTTTTTGATACGTTTGACCATGGCAAACAGCAGCGAGTCGCTTCTCGTCGATCAAATTGAGTTGATCAAGTCGGGTCTGAATCCAATCGTCTTCATTCAAACCAGCATCCTTCATAATCCTTAAAGAAGGAATCTGAACTTCCATGGGCAGGACAGCTTCCATGCCATATACCAAAGAAAATGGGGTTGCCCCTGTTGAAGTACGTGCCATGGTACGGTATCCATGCAGAGCAAACGGTAGCATCTCATGCCAGTCCTTATAGGTAACTGTCATTTTCTGAATGATCTTCTTAATGTTTTTGTTCACAGCTTCAACAGCACCGTTCATCTTCGGCCGATAGGGAGATGAATTGTGATGATAAATCTTGAACTGTTCGCAGAGAGCGGTGATCATAGTATTGTTCAGATTTGTACCGTTGTATATGATGATCCTGTCTGGGACACCATACCAGCATATGAGGTTTTGCTTGATGAAGCGGGCAACCACATTTTTTGTAACAGAGGCAAAGGATACTGCTTTGACCCATTTGGTGAAATAGTCAATGGCGACCAGGATGAAGCGATGTCCATTGGACGTTATGGGCTTGATTTCTCCAATCATGTCAATGCCCCACATTGCAAATGGCCAAGGAGCTGTCAGAATGTTGAGAGGAACAGGAGGAATATGAATCTTGTCAGCGTAGACTTGACATTTGTGGCAAGTACGGGAATGCTGATGGAAATCTGCTTCCATGGTAGACCAGTAATAGCCTGCCCTTAGAATCTTTTTAGCCATCGTATGCCCGCTCAAATGAGTGCCAAATGTACCGCTGTGTATCTCGGTCATGATTAACTCTGCTTCAGCTTTGTCTACACATCAGAGTAAAACACAATCATGGCTGCGTTTATAGAGGATGCCTTTGCTCAGGAAGAACTTGGCAGCAAATTTCCTTAAGAACTTCTTGTCATTTACGGAAGCTTCTTCGGGATATTCTCTAGTCTAGAGATACCTTTTGATTTCGTGAAACCAGGGTTGTTCCACTACTTCTTCGGTATTAATCTCATGACAATGCGCAGGTTCATCCATTTGCTCGATGGTGATTTGGGGAGCCTCGTTATCCAAGTTGAGTTTAAACATGGAAGACATTGTAGCCAGAGCATCTGCTAGCTGATTCTCTTCTCGCGGGAAATGCTCGAAGGTGATTTGCTCGAAATGAGGCAACAATGTCAGGACATGTTCTTTGTATGGGATAAGATTAGGATGTTTGGTATCCCACTCTCCTTTGATTTGACTGATAACCAAAGCCGAGTCCCCAAATACGATCAAAGATTTGATCCCCAGGTCAATAGCAGCCTTGAGACCAAAAATGCAAGCTTCATATTCAGCCATGTTGTTGGTACAGCTGAAGCAAAGTCGGGCCGTGAAAGGTGTGTGACAACCTTCCGGGGAAATGAGTACTGCCCCGATACCATTTCCAAGTGCATTTGAAGCACCATCAAAGTACAGGGTCCATCGGGATCCATTTTCAGGTCCGTCATACGGTCCGTTACCTTCAATGTTGTCCAAATTCATGATGTCCTCGTCCGGGAAGTCGAACCTCATGGACTGATAATCTTCGATAGCTTGATGAGCTAGATAGTTAGCTAGTACACTCCCTTTTATAGCTTTTGGGTAGTATACTGGATGTCATACTCAGTTAGGATCATTTTCCATCTAGCGATTCTTCCAGATAAAGTAGCTTCTCGAAGATATACTTGATAGGATCCATTTTGGAAATCAAGAAAGTGGTATGAGTCAACATATACTGCCTTAGTCGGCGAGCAGCCCATACCAAAGCGTAGCAAGTTTTCTCGAGCAGTGAGTAGCGAGTGTCACAGTCGGTAAACTTTTTTCTAAGGTAATAAATGGCATGCTCTTTTCGACCAGACTCGTCATACTGGCCCAATACACACCCCATTGAGTTATCCAAAACGGTCAGATACATGATCAGCGGCCTTCCTTCGACGGGTGGCATCAGAATATGAGGTTCTAGCAAATACTCCTTGATCTTATCAAAAGAAGCTTGGCAATCGTCGTTCCATTCGACTACCTGATCTTTCTTCAATAGTTTGAAAATTGGCTCGCAGGTAGACGTCAGATGAGAGATGAATCTGGCAATATAGTTCAAGCGCCCCAAGAACCCTCTAACCTCCTTTTCAGTACGGGGAGCAGGCATTTCTTGTATCGCTTTCACTTTTGCTGGATCGACCTCAATGCCTTTTTTGCTGACAATAAATCCTAGAAGTTTACCAGACCTAACTTCAAAAGTGCACTTACTTGGATTCAGCCTGAGTTTGTACTCCTTCAACCTGGCAAACAGCTTTTGCAAATGTTCAAGGTGTTCCTCCTCTGTTTGTGATCGAGCTATCATGTCGTCTACGTAAAATTCAATCTCATGATGTATCATATCATGAAACAAAGCTACCATGGCGCGCTGATAAGTTTCCCCTGCGTTCTTCAGTCCGAACGGCATCACCTTGTAGCAGAAGGTTCCCCATTGTGTAACAAAGGTTGTTTTCTCCATGTCCTCGGGGGCCATTTTGATCTGGTTGTAGCCCGAGAATCCATCCATGAAGGAAAACACCTTGTGCTGAGCTGTGTTATCAATCAAAATGTCGATATGCGGTAGCGGAAAATCATCTTTGGGGCTGGCCCTATTCAAATCCCGGTAGTCCACACACATTCTAACCTTGCCATCTTTTTTAGGAACTGGCACGATATTAGCAACCTAATGTGGATAGGATGTAATGGCCAGAAAGCCAGCGTTGAACTGCTTCGTTACTTCAGCTTTAATCTTCTCAGACATGTCGGGCCTTATTCGGCGGACTTTTTGCTTGATCGGTGGATAATCCTCTCTTGTAGGGAGACGATGAACCACAATATCTATGTCTAAACCCGACATGTCTTCATAAGACCAGGCGAAGATTTCAACATATTCATTCAACAGCTGTATCAAACGCTCCTTGACACTTGGTTCCAGATTGGCACCCACTTGTACTTCCTTCCGGTCTTCCTCTGTTCCTAAGTTGACAGTTTCCAACAACTCTTCATGAGGCAAGATGGCCCTTTCTTCTTGCTGTAGAAGTTTGGCTAGCTCCCCTGGTACTTCACAATCTTCGTTATCTTCATACTCAGCCTGATTAACCAAATCTTCAGAGTTATTGAAGGACATAGCAGAATAGTCACCCATAGAATCCGGAGTGGATGGATACTTGCATTTGTGAGTGTGGGTGTGTGTAAGGGATAGCCATCCTTAAACAAACAAAAATGCAAAAGGAAAGAAAATGAACACAGCAGTTTATAAATGAAAAACGTCCAATGATTCATTAAACATGGCATATGAATATGAAGAGAATCAAAACCCTTACAAATGGACCTACATGCCCCGGGCAAGGCACGAGGTGAAAAAGTAATGTGCAGATTGTTTAAAAGTAATTATTACAGACCAACAGGAAATGTTCGAAAGATAAGTTACTGATTAATGAAATTAATGGGGATGAAGTCTTTCGCCTCCCAGTTGTGCAGTCCCCCTTCGATGGTTGGGAAGATCCAGTCTTCAATGTTACCCTCTTCGTCTTCGTCTTCCAAAGCATTGATTCCATGAGGAGAAACCTTGATGGGTGTCCTTTCAATTTTTGAGCGACGCATAGCTTTTTGCCCCGCAACGGTAAATCCCAACCCAAACTTGTCTGTTTTGTGAGGAAAGTCAGGCAACTGACCCCATGTTGAGCTCTTTCCCTCCTTTATTGCAGCCTTTGTGTCTTTCAGAGATGCCATCTTAGCCACCTGCTTGGGTATCTCAGCTACTGCCTTCGCTACAGCAACCTCGGGAGCAATTTCCTCGAAGTGTTGGAACAGCGTCTCAATGAATTCGCCCTCCACTTCCACATACCAAAAGGAGTTCAGGTGACTGACCATATATTCCTCTTCACCGTGTACATTTATAATCTTTCCTTTGGCAGGGTATTTCAGCATCTGATGTAGGGAGGAAGTGACTGCGCCAGCACTATGTATCCATGGTCTCCCTAGCAAGCAAGAGTATGACGGACGGATGTCCATCACATAGAAAGTTGAGTGGAATACTTCAGTTCCTACCTTGATAGGGATGTCGACCTCCCCATGTACCATTCTTTTAGACCCGTCAAAGGCCCTGACAATGATATCACTTGGTTTCAGCTCCAAGCCTTCACAATCTAATCGATCCAGAGCTTTCTTAGGCAGCACGTTCAGAGAAGAACCAGTGTCGACCAAAACATGGGCCAGAGTAGTTCCTCGGCATTCAACTGACACATGCAATGCGTCATTGTGCTTTCTTCCTTTCGGAGTCAGGTCAGCATCGGAGAAATCCAGGCCGTTATCTGCGGTAAGGCTGACTACACAATCCTGGAATTGATCGGCTGAGGTTTCCTGGGGCACATGGGTTGTCTTCAGAAATCTTATCAATGCTTTGGCATGGGCCTCAGAACAAAGCAATAATGCTAACATGGAGATCTTCGAGGGGGTTTGCCCCAGTTGCTCTACCACATCATAATCACTCTTCCTAATTATTTTCAGAATCTCCTCCATTTCTTTCTTAGAGGTTTCGGGGATGACCAATGGTTGAGCCCTCGTCCTGACGAGCTCATCTTGGATCCCTTTCCCCTTATCAGCAGAAGTAGGAGGAACAACCATAGGAGTAACAGCTTCTTCAATCAACGGAATTCTTGCAGAAAGTTTTATTGGCACAGGAGTAACTTTGGCAGCAGCTGAGGGTCCAAAGACTGCCTTTGGAGGGGCAATCTCTGGAGAAAATATTCTCCTACTTCGGGTAATCTTTCTTGTACTGGCAATGTTTCCAATGTCAACATCTTCTTCGTCAGAGCTTTCTTCAGTTATCTCAACTTGTTTAACACCATGGTAGTAGATTTCTCCACCATAATTCCATGGTATTGATTTATCAGAAATGTAGGGGACAGGCCCAGGCATGGTTATTTTTAGAGGAACAAACTTCGTAGCGGATGTAATCTTAACAGGCTTTTTAGGGACCTTGGAAAGATTGGTGGAAATGGTAATTATTGAAACATCTTTGATAGGGGTTGGAGTAGCAGGAATCTTTTCGAAAAGAATTTGTTGACTGTCCATTAGGCCTTGGATGCCTATCTTCAGCAATGGACAGTCGATTGGTAGGGAGGAGCAACAGTAGCAGTCTTCTTTACATCCCGGGAAAATCCCAGCCTTCAACAGATTCAACTTGATTGTCAACAGTGGAGTCATCAGATCATCAACAGCAGAAACATACAGATCTTCTTCAATAGCATGGACATTGCGACCATGCTTCGGCATTGGAGCGGATATTACGTTTGGTTTCTCTGGAGCATCGAACTCAACCTCTTTTGCATCTATCAAGTCTTGAATTTTATGCTTAAGCGCCCATCAATCGTTGGTGTCATGCCCGACGCTGTCAGAATGATAGGCACATTTAGCATTGGGATGATAATGTGGGGAAGATGTGTTCACATTTTTGGTGCCTCTTTGATAGTAGTGAGATTTAGCTTCAACAAATGGGGAAGAACTTGTGCAGGCATCATATTGATGCGGGTGAACTGCCGTTGTGGCCGCTCCACCCGTTGCTGATTTGGTCTGGACTGATTGTTACGAGGCTGATCATTTGATGAATTTTGGATCATCACGGCCCCCACGGTCGGTCGGCGCTCAGTTCTTCCCGATCTTTTCTGAGAGTATATAACATATGCTTCCTTCTTGGCCGGAAATGACTTCTTAGCAGTTGTAGAGGCAGAAGCGTCCCTTTGAATCTTTCCATTCTTAATACCAGCTTCCACCCGTTCGCCAGTCAGAATCAATTCAGTAAACCCTGCAAAAGAGCTCCCGATCAGATGGTTGAAGAACGGGCCAAATAGGGTCCCCAAGAACATATCAACTAGTTCTCTATCAGAAAGAGGTGGCTGCACTCTTCCGGCCAAGTCGCGCCACTTCTGGGCGTATTCTTTGAATCCCTCATTTGAGGCCATCCCCATACTCTGGAGCTGAGTACGGGTTGGCGCCAAGTCAACATTATATTGATATTGGCGATAAAAGGCAGTTGCCAAGTCTTCCCAGTTATGCACTTCTGACCTCTCAAGCTGGTAAAACCAATCTAGTTGTGTACCGGACAAACTGTCCTGAAAGAAGTGTACCCAAAGATTTCTGTCGGATGTATGAGGTTGAATTCTTCTGACATATGACCTTAGGTGAATTTTTGGGCAAGACAGCCCGTCATATTTTGCAAAAATTGGCACCTTAAACTTTGGAGGGATCACAATTCCAGCAATCAATCCCAATTCTTCAAAATCTAACCCAGGAACCCTTTGCAGCTCCATAGTTGCCAGTCTATCCTCCAGGTTTTTGTATTTGTCGTCCGCTGGCGGGTATTGCTGCTCTGAGTAGTCTTCATCTTCCTCAACCTCTTCCTCTTCAGCTTCGGACTCAAAGGGTAGTGCAGCTCCTTTTCCCTTACTGGTTCCCTCATCAGATGCGGAGGGAAATTCAAGAACTCTTCTAGCTTCATTCTCAAACCTTCTTCCCAGTGTAGCTACCCCAACTCTTTTCTTCTTCTTTTTCACTTTTTCTTGCTCTTTATTCCCAAGCAGTGCTTTTAGATCCTCCTGACCCTTTGCTAAGGTCATTAGGAGCTGTTGAAACTGTGAGTTTTGTGACTGCAGATCTTTGACCGTCTGTTCAAGATCCATCTTACTGAAATAAACAGCAGAAAGATAAGGAAACCTGGTGTGGAGACCTGCTTATACATATGATGAATGATATGTTTATTCATGCAATGCATTCAAGGATTTAGACGTTCAAAATTGTTGCAGACAAAAAGAACACACGTCATATTAATAAGAAGAAATTTTGTCAGTACATAAATGCCCCGTGGGCCAAATATTACAAAAACTTCTTAAGGTAAAAAGACGTTGCGCATCCTCTTTGGTGCGATGTAAGTGTTGAGGGTTTCCTCCTCGTGAAGTCGGCGGGTAAGCTCCAAAACCTTCTTCTCACTGGCGTAGAAGCTGGCTTCAAAAGTATTTTGTTCCTCCTTGAGTTGGATCCAACTCTTCTGCATCTCCTCCCATGATGTAGGCATGTCAGGATGTAGGATGGTGTAAGGAACCTCTCCTTCCTTAACAGGCTCTTTAATCAAAGGGAGAACATGAGGGTAAGGCATCATAAGAATCTGGGCTCGGGTCCTTACCCACTTGAGATAAGGCTCAAGAGGGATGGAGTTCTTGTGCCCCAGTGTCTTGCTATCTACCTTGTTAGGCATCCTCCAAGCTCTGATGAATCTTTGGCGAAGTCCTTGCGCATCGTTGTCGAAGTCAAAAACTAGGTCAGGAATCAACATGTCATGAGGGCCATCCCTCCGTGCATATCCAAATTGTCTCAAAGCTAGGCAAGGGTTGTAGGTAATGCCTCCCCTAATGCCAAGTAATGGGACATTAGGGAACTCACCACAACGATCGACGATGATGACATTTTCTCTGGACCAAGAACACCAATGTACATCAGAGTGTGTGAGGGTCATCAATCGTTGTGACCACCTTAAGCCTTGGTCATTCTTCAAAATAGATTGTGGAAGGTGCGAAATAAACCACCTTGCAAGGAGAGGAGTATAGCACATGAGAACACCTCTCTTCCTCATTGTTCGTGTGTAAAATGAGTGGAGGAGGTCCCCAAGCAATGTAGGTATGGGATTCCTGGATAGGAAAATCTTGACAGCATTGACATCTATAAGTTGGTCAGGATTTGGGAACAAGACCAACCCATAAATAAGGAGTGCCACAATTTCTTCAAAGGCTTGCAGGTCCAAAGAATTCCAACAATCTTGTGCCTTCTCAAACAAGAATTTTTCCAAGAAGCCTTTGACACCACTTCTGGTTTCCCAATGCCCTTTGATGTCAGATGGTTGCAAGTGTAGTGCTTGAGCAACATCTTCAGGCTTTGGTTCTTTTTCCGTACCGTTGTAGGGTAGTTGATTAAGAATAGGAATTCTCAAGAGTTGAGAAAATTCCTCCAAAGTGGGCACCAATTGATAGTCGGGGAATGTGAAACAGTGGTGAAGGGGGTCAAAGAACTGGAACAACACTTTCACCATGTCTTCTTCAATGTTGGTGTTGACTAGGCTGAGCAGTCTACCATGTCTTTCACTGAAGAGAGAGTTTTCTGGAATTCTGGATGTAAGCTCCTTGAGTTGAGGAGGGATTCTCACAAGGTTGACTTGGATAGTTTTCCTACGAAGAATTTCCATGACCTAAAAAACAAGAACAAAGATGAAGATCCAAACCCTTGAAATGGTTAGTGGATGCACATGATGCTTTATGATGTTCATGATGTATGCACAAACATATGTACAAGCAAGTCACACAAAACCCTAGTTTCAGGCTTGCATGGGGTTTCATAGGTAAGTACCCTCTTGAGTGAAGTTGTCTTAAAAACCTGTCCTATGAATAGTAACCGGGTTCTAAGGAGCTCAATATCATTGAATTGTTTTCTATGTTCATTGTTTTGGTTTAGCCACTTAACTAGCGACCAAAATATTCCAAGAAAATAACCCTCTATGAGTGTAGTATCGAGTATCTACCAACTTCGGACTGCACCAAAGCCGGTCATCTCACTACCCCTAATAAAAGGCCAAGATGGTCAAGTAAGGTTCTAGGTCATTAGTGCTTAGTGACATCACTCAGCGGCCCCGTACTCTCCTTGATTGAACTCAAGGGTTACCGGTACTCACAAATATGTCGCACTAATATAGCTATTGCTTCAACCGTGTCGGTATACCCCACACAGTTTCCACAACGTATTGCTATCTATGAATGTTTCCCCAAATCCGTGTGTAGGATTTCAAGCCCAAACAAGAGAACCAAAATATAAAGCAATCAAAGAAAACAATTAGTCATGCAAAAGGGTGACCTAAGCCCTAAGGTTACTCCACTTTTAAGTTCTTTCCCCAGCAGAGTCGCCAGTTCTGTGATACGGTGGGAGAACTGACTTGAGGTTTTGTGTTTGTATTCGCAAACGTTTCGGTTTAGCAAGAGTCGCCACCGACTTTTTATTTTATCCTAAGGAAAGGTTAAAAAGCACAGCAAAAACCTTTGAGATGTTTTCTTGGGTTCGGGGAGTAGATTATAGAAAGGGAAGGTATTAGCACCCTTTCTATCCATGGTTATCCATGGGCTCTTAGTTACTTGCTTAGATCACTTGCCTTGATTTTCAATTGTTTGAAATGGTGCTTTGTGTGTGTGGTTTTGAAAATGTTTTGAAAAAGATGCCTTGTCTAGGCAACCCTTGTAACAATTCTTTACTCGAATGTTTTACAAAAGGTGTTTGTCTTTTTGAAAAGATGTTTCAAGGTTTTGAAAGTTGTTTTGAAAGTTGTGTTGTGGAGTGTGTTTTGAAAAGTAGGCAAGCGTGTTTTGCAAGTTTGATCAAGTAACTAAGAGCTATCTACCCTATTGTACTCAAAGGTCTTTCTCATGTTTTAACCCTTTTAACAGTATTGTTCCACCATTGTATTTGGTGAACAACCTTGTGTTAGGATGTTAACGGGACAGGCGCGGGTCATCGTATAGACCATGAATGCAATAGTGCCAAGTGTCTTTGGCAATTTTCTTAAAGGGGCTATGATCATTTTATTTAGGCAACTTCGAAAGCGTCATCGAGGGACTATGATCATTTGATTTGTTTTTGTTTTGCCAAAGAAACTCAACATGTAACATGGCCCATTTTTGAAGGCAACAAGCGGGATTACCCTAAGGGTGCAAGTGTGCAAGTATGTTTTATTGCATACAAAAGTTTATCTTTGAATTAGGATTTTCTATTTTCATTGATTTTATCTTGCCATACACATCCTAATTACTAGCATTTATATTTGAAAGCAATAAAAAGCAGAAATATAAAATCCTATGCTATTACAGCAATTAGGGGGTGGGGATACATATTTGTACATGGGGTGGTTCAACGAGAAAAATAGATAAGAAAAGAAAGTAACAAAAACAAGATAGAGAGAAAGAGAGAGGGAGCCAGCGTGCTGTTGAGAGGTCATCAGAAGTTCTGACTCAGGCCCGCTGCCAGATGATCAACCTTTTGGTTAAACTATATGAGTCAGAACTTCTGACTCTGGTACCTGTGAAACAGAAACCTGTTAGTGGGAAGATCAGAAGTTCTGACCCCCATGCGCTGCAAGACAAAAGTTTGTTAGTGGGGATATCAGAAGTTCTGATCCTGCTGGAAATACAATAATTCTCAGAAGTTCTGATATTATTGACAGCAAAACAGGCTTCAGATGTGCTAACGTCAAAGTCAGTACTTGGCTTCTCCCTGTGCTAGTCAGAACATCTGCAATTTTATTATTTTTCCACAAAACAGAAAACATGTTTGGAACAGCTTCAGCAAATGTCAAAGTGTTTCAGGGGACAGAACCAACAAGGTCACAGGCAGGTTCTATGCTGACTCACTTCCTATCTAAATGTTCTGAGGTATGAAAATCCTCAGAACACAAACAACAGCAACATGATGTTTACATTATATTTATTTGAGCATGCAAAGCTGATGATGCTTAGCAGCGTGATGAAGGTCAGCAGGTGCTTACCTGGCTGTTGGAAAAGTTTGTGAATGAGAGCTAGCTTTTAGCTCGAATGGTGTTCTGGACGGGTTCTTTTTTGAAAGGGGCAGATGAAGGCGTATGTGTATGTATGGTCAGAGGCTGAAAGGGTATTCTTTAGTCACAAAGAAAGTTGGGTGTTGATGAAGTTTGGAGGTAGGAAGTTCAAAGTTATGTTTGAAGCTTTTGAAACACTAAGATTTTTTTGACAGAGTTTCACAGTACTTTCTTGCTAAAATTTTATGTTTCTCTTCTAACAATTTTTCTGGTTTTTGGACCCCTCTTTTCAGTGGACAATGGTGCTCTATTTATAGGCAAAGCTCTTGTGGATTCTTGAACATTAAAGGCGCCAATAGAGGTTGAATTGTTTTTTGAAAGAAGTCCCTGGGAAGTTGTGATAATGGATAGCCTTTCAGCCTAGGCTGGAACAACAGGCAAGGATTGGGGAGAAGTGACCTCTAGGTGGACGGTGGCACGTAGACCCATGCCTAAGCCTGCATAAAGGCATTTACCAAGCCACACGTGAAGAGACCCCTTGGATGAATGTTTAGGAGTGGTTGGGAGAATTAATGAGCATTAAATGGTGATGAGACTTATCAACACCAAAATTTTGGTAATAGGAGAAAAACTTGAACCAGCAGTTCTGCTTTACCAAAAACAACGTAAACCATGCTCTGGTCTTGGCCTCTTGTTGTCTTAGAAAATTCTGGGGATTCTCCTGACTTTCTGACACGTTCCTTGTATTTGCTTCTGGAAATCCTGGACTTAGAGATTATGTATCAGTGTAACACCCACTCTTCTGACCCTTTCATCTTCTGATTTCAGCATGTTCTGAAGGAGCCTTCATACTTCCTTGCTTCTTTTGCATTCCTTTAGCAAACTCTGGTTGAATTTGCGTAACTGCTGAAAGAGCCATGTTCTGACTGCGTTGAGCCAAGCTTGCAACTTCTGACCGAGTTTTGTCTGGAGTTTGGTCCAGAAGTTCTGAAGCGCTATTTTCTTCTTAAACACCCATTTTTTAGAAAAATTCCAAATGTTTAGAATAAATTTTTTTTTAGATGAAAGCGTTGCCTTTAGAGCTTGTGTGATCATTTTGCTCTTGTAAATGGTTTGCTTGGGAAGAAATGATAATTCAGGACTTGGATTTGTTTCAGAGGGACTCTGAGAATCCAGGATGATTTCCTGAAGAAAGAGTGGGCAAATTTTGGGGTACCACACCCACCTATACCAGTAACTATGAAACAGTCACCTCAATTGTGCTATAAAGAAGGATTATGTCTAACCAATATACATATCACACTGATGAAAAGTATCAGCATGCTGACGCAGAAAAAATTGTTGTACCCAGCAAAAGCGGCACCCGAGCCATAACCACAAACAACCAAAGCTTAAAAATTTCTGATATAGACACTGTTAGAAGCAAGAAACTGCCAATTTGATAAGTTGGGCTGAACCAGCAACGCACAGCTAAGACAGGGCCAATAGAAGTGAATATAAATGAAATTTATAGACTGCTGTCACAATAGCATCTAATCGACCAAGACGAACTTTCGAAGATAAAGAAAGATCAAATCCGCTCCAACGATGGAAGGTCTAATAGGCCGAATTCCACTCTGAAGCACAACATATCGCCGACTCATAACTTATGGGAAATTAAGACACAATAACATACCAATATGAAGCGTATATAAAATTTTACACACTTGTAGGAACCTTGAGGATCAACAACAAATATAAGACGAAAAATCAAACAAATAAAGACACAAAAGAATACTGATATTTTTAACATGGAAAACCACTTAATACAAGAGTAAAAACTACGAGTCGCCCAAACCAAAGAAATATCTCCACTATAATAAATTGAGGATACAAGAGAGTCTTAAAGTGTTTCACAAAATAGTGATAAAAACCGCAAATCACAAAGTAAACTAGCTTACAAATAAGAATAAAAAAGCTGAAAAATGACCCAAATCTGCAGCTTCAGTGCGAAGTATATATCTCTCAGCTCAAAACTTGTTTTGAAATTATAAACAGTCAAAAGGTAGTTACATTTGTTGCGAACATGCCCTCCAAATTTCAGCATGATCCAATGACGGTTAACGAATCAGATATCGTCGATTTAGTGAGAATGATGTAGAAAAATGGGAACAGAAAAAACTTAATTAGATTCAGTGATTTGGATTTTGACTTTTAGTCTTGTGGATAGAGTGTTGTCGTTGAGGCTTACATTAAAATTTGGAAAAATATTGAGGAAAACACTTCCCGCATGAAGTATGGTTAGAACATTCCCTGTGACAACATTTTCATAATGGAGATAGCTCGAATCTAGGAGAGCTAGTTTACGGAAGATAGACTGGTTTTTCCTTTCATGGAGAGAGATAGAGAGAGAGAGAGATAGAGAGAGAATGAGTCTAACAACTTCAAAATGTAAAGTTGTGTTTCTTTCTGATTTCCAGTGATTTATGAGACTTAGAGAAATCTTAAAATCTAAATACTACTCTTGGTTACTAGCTCTCAGGTTACATTGGTCTAGTCGAAATGATTGGACATACTCTTTCATATGAGGGTGGTTGGTAGAAATTAGGTTTTAGATGGATCTGATAATTGTTTTTTGAAGATATTACAAGGACTTAAAATGGGAGGTACTATTTCAACAGTTTGAGCATCTTCTGAAACATAAGAATACTCAACAAGGTTTTTTATTTTGTGGATATCAGTCTTTTTACAGAGTCTTAGAAGCAATAGGGAAGAAGTAGTAGTAATGGATTGATTTTTTAGTTATGGTGTTTCCATAATTAAGATATATTTTCCCTTACTTACTTTCTTTATTATATTAATACCATATTGCCCCATTCTTCTTGTTGAGACTCTCATACCACACTAATTAAATATATACACCTTATAATTTAAGAACCAAATCATTAAGTTAAGAAATAAAATCAACCCAGAGAACTGTTGGAAATTATGAACAATTAATTCCCATGGATGTGTTCAAATATGACAAAGTTAAAGAGGATAAAAGTGCCCCATAGATAAAAGTGGAAGTTGCCTTTAAATCTATCTGAAATAAATTTTTGTCAGTTTTTAAACTAAACATCCACTAGTGGAAGTTACCTTTAAATATGTCCGAAAGAAATTTTAGTCAGTTTTTGCACTAATCCACCAGTGGAAGTTGCCTTAAAATTTCTCTCGAGCTACTGAAAGTTTGAATTTCAAATTCAAAATACTCAACACTTCATAAAGTGGTACATTATATTATTATAGGTGAACCATTGCAGACATATGCTGAAAAGGTGTTGTTTCATCAAGAGTTACAAACTTATGAAACAACACATGCATGGCCTATAAATACATAATTCTGAATTCAAAAAATAATTCACTTAAAATCTTACATCATCTTCGATATTCTAGACACACTTCCTTGCATTCGAGCTCTTCATGAGTCTTGTGCAGACTCGATTATAAGGTTGAATTATCCTAGGTATTCATGATTTCTAACTTTAAGACAATTAAGAGAGTGCTTGAAATATTTTTAAGTAAAGTGACTCCATTTACGATTTAGACCTGGACACATTTAATCTTACCGAAATATCTAACAATCTTAAAATTATTTACACCGACGCTGAAGTTTCAACCATCAAAGTTATGCACCAATATCTTGTTAAGTTGGATCGCTTTGATGGAACCAACTACACTAGATGGAAAGACAAGATAACATTCCTACTGACTGCCCTGAAGGTTCACTATGTCTTGGATCCTGACTTAACACTGATTCCAAAACCAACAGAGAATGACTTTAAAGAACTTAAGAAGGAGTGCAAGAAACGTAAGGAGGATGAACTGCTATGTCGTGGACATATTCTAAATACACTATCTGGTCGTCTCTATGACATGTATACGGATAATCCGTATGCAACAAAAATCTGGAAAGCGCTTGAGTTTAAATTCAAGGCAGAAGAGGAATGTATGAAGAAGTTTTTAATTTCTAAATATTTTTATTTTAAATTTTTAGACTCCAAGCCCATTCTTCCCAAAGTGCACGAATTTCAAGTCCTTGTGAATAAAATAAAAGCCGTGAAAATAGACATCCATGAGACTTTTCAAGTCGGTGCAATCATTGCGAAATTACCACCTTTGTGGAAAGGCTACAGAAAGAAATTGTTGCACAGTTCTGAGGACTTCTCTTTGGAGAAAATCCAAAAACATCTTTGAATCGAGGAGGAATCTAAGGAGAGGGAGAAATCATAATCGGAAGGTCTTTACAAAGCCAATGATAGAACCACCAAAGGAAAGAAGAAATGATGGCATGAAGAGTCATCTTAGACCAAAAAAGGAACATAACAAGTTCAAGAATTCCGGCGGACAGAAGGGTCTAAAAAGCGGATGTTTTGTTTATGGGAAACTTGGACACTATGCTCGAGACTATATGCACAACAAGTTAAAGAATGAGATTGATGCAGTCCATGCAAATGATGATATAATTTCTACAGTGAGAAAAATTATGGCAATAAAAGGCAAAGTTCAAGGTTGGTGGTATGATACATGTGCTACGGTGCATGTTTCTTATGACAAGGTTGCATTCAAAACCTATTCTGAGGAAAATGATGGACAAGAAGTACAGATGGGAAATGAAGTACGATCTAAATTCATTGGAACCGGATCGGTCGAACTCAACTTCACTTCCGGAAATAAAGCCACTTTTTTCGATGTGCTTCATGTCCCCGACATGAATAGGAATCTTGTTAGTGGGGATTTATTAGGAAAAACAAGTGTAATACGGTGGGAGAACTGACTTGGTTTTGCATTTTATCGCAAATGTTGCAGATAGCAAGAGTTTCCACCAACTTTTCTTTTATCTAATAAGGAAAGGGTGAAAAGTACAGGAAAGACCTTGAAAATTTTGAGTTCGGGTGTGTTGTACCCCAAAATTTTCCCTCTCATTTTACCAAGATTTTCCCTCACAAGACTCTTTGGACTCCAGACAGGATTAGGGTTTGCTCTGCTCAAGCCATCTCCTTGCACTGTTGACCTGAAATTAGGGTTTGAGTTTGCACAAGGATTTTTGGACTTTCAATGCTCAAAGTGATTTTCATACTTCATGTTGGACTTATAAGATTGCCCATACCAAGTTTCAAGCTTTTAATCAAATTTTTGCCCAGTCAATTGGACAGTTGACCTAGAAATCAGCTGTATTGGAGAAAAAGTCAACTGTGGCCAATTTACAGTCAAACCTCATAATTTTTGATCCATATCAACATTATAGACTCATATGAACCATTTGATCAAGTTTGGACTACAACTCCTCAAGAAAGTTGATCAGATCATCAAAAGGGCAAAATGGTCATTTTTAGGGTTTTGACTGTATAAGGGCAATTTCTGATTTTTGACCTAGCCAATGGCAAATTGAGTTCAAGCATGGATTCAAGGAATCAATGGAATCATCTTGACCTATTCACAAGGTTTAAAAGATCTCAATTGCATTGGATTGACAGATGAATTTTCCAGTCAACTGATCAAAAATCAACTGTACACTAAAAAGTCAAACTTTGACTTTTTGGTCAAAATCAAGTGCCAAGGGTCATTTTTCATCAAGATGTGTCAAAACATGAAACTTGTTCACCAAGAAACCTAATTTTGAAAATTAGGGTTTAAAATGGAAAATTTTCATAACTTAGAAATTTTCTAAGTTATGAAAATTTCTTATTTTTTCCCAACTTTGCCCAACTTTTTCACCATGATGCAATTGGATACAAACAAAACCTCCAACATGAAAGTTGTATTCCTCCACAAAATCTACAACTTTGATTCACAAAGTTTTCCCAAAAGAAGCTTGGATATCAAGTTATGATTTTGTGAACAAGGGTCCATGAAACTTTTAACTTAGTGAAATTTTGCCCTAGTTTAGACAGGATTTTGACCGATCTTCATGGAAATTTTTCACATAGTTCCATTTGGAATCTCAAAATGCATTTTAAATATGGATTGTAGAGAATGTTACAAGATTTCCAAAATGTCCAAGAACTCTCCAAGATCATTTGTGGTTAGGGAGAATCGAAGGTTTGAATTTGGGGAATTATCACTTTGGTCCATGGCATTTTTCATGTTGACACAAGTTGTAATTTTTGTCCAGCCTTGCTTGTACTTGTTTACAGGTCCTTAAACCCTTCCACACTCAAAAATTGAATGCAAACACAATGGATTAAGGCTTTGTTCTGAGCTTTAGAATATTACACATTGAATTAATCCATTTTTAGCAAAAAGGCAACAATGCCATTTACATAAAGCACAACTTTTGCAAATTTGTTTCTCTTGAGCATTGCACCAAGCCTTTTGCAGCAAACTAACTCCATAAAATTAGGCAAAAGTACACCAACTATTAGCATTCTTGGAGCTAGCATGTACAGGCCATAACATTGTCAACTCACTATTTTCTTCAAAACCAAGTCAACTTGCAAAAACCACATAACTTTGGTATCAGTTATAACCAAGACTTGTAAATATTTCAAACAAGTTTTGCATATCACACTAAGCCAGAAACACGAGCTAGCAACCTCTCAAACACCCTTGTACACAAAAATAACATTTTCTTGCAAAACATGGCAGGTTCTGCATTTTGATTTCCAAATCACAAACCACTCGCGCGTTTTGCTTGCAACCAATTCCAACACACTCCATACAACCTACCTAAACTATCCCAACCATTCCCAAGCCACTGTAATTCCATTTACTCACTTCACCATTTTCAAATTCTGACTTTGCAGGTTGAGTTCTATAGAGAGATTCAAGCAAGTTCAAAGCAAACTAAGCATTGGGGAAGGTCACAGGAACTTCAAGCAAGCTCACAAGTATCTCAGGCCTCACTGAAAACCCCTACATTGCCATACTCGAGCTTGATTGAAACAGGTAAAGTTCAAACTTCTATCTCTCTATTTAGGAAACATTAGGCTTAGGTTTGTGAATAAAAAATGTAGTCCTCATTGCCCTTGAGTTGTACATATGCATAGAATTCATTTAAGTTAACTGAGCTGGGAGATTTTGAATGATGAATTTTCTGAAAAAACTAGGTTAGAAATTAGGGCCAGAGAAATTCTCTCTGGTCTTTGAGAGTTAGATTAAGTTTTTTACATGGTTATAATCGTGTGATCATGCTCTATAACTTTCATGTTACAAGTTTTTGTTTTTAAGCACAAATGCAGGATTTCGAGTTTTGAATACAGGGCGCACATTTTTCTTGTAACAAGGTCAGGGATAAAGGCCATCTGGGCTGGGCTTGGCTTGGCATGCCTGTTTGCACCCCTTAGCTTGCTGTTTACACCCCTTGGCCCATTTTCATTATTTTGCATATTTTTGTATTTCTTTTTTTATTTTCTGACTTTTATTTATTCTCTCCAAATAAAAGTTACCAAAAAATATTTTCTTAAATTTTCACATTTTTATTTTATTATTTATACATATAAAATAATATATTGTCATACATATTTTTATTTTTCAACATTTTGTATATATTTTATTTTATTTTTTGTATATAAATGAATAAATAATATAATTAATATATATATATATATATATATATATATATATATATATATATATATATATATATATATATATATATATATATATATATATATATATATATATATATATATATATATATTTCTTAAAACCAAATTAGGGTTTCCACCCCTTTCAAAAAAGACCATTAATATTTTTAATATTTTTAGGATATTAAATAATTTATTTTACATACATAAAATAAATACAAAAGTCATTTTGCATATTTAAATATTGTCTATTTATTTATTTGCACAATGAGTTTAATTGGGTTGTAATAGTTGACTTAGGGTTTTAATTTCTTGCAAATACCCCCTATTCAAATTTGTATCCCCCTCCCCATATCAATATTGTAATAGTCGTAGATTTATTTTTACGCACTTTATTGCTTTCAAATATGCCATGATAGAAAGATTAGGGTTTGTATGCAAAAATCCAAAATCAAACAAATAGCTTGACTAAAACAAGACAAAAATGCATGAAAATTGACAACACAATGCACGCAAGCACCCCTAGGGTTTCATCCACTTGTTGCCTTAAAAAATGGCCATGGTGTGCATGCTAGGTATCTTGGCAAAACAAAATCAAAACAAAAAGATCATAGTCCCTCGATGACGCTATCTGGGTTGCCTATACATAAATGATCTAGTCCCTCAAAAATTTGCTAAAGATACTTAGCACAATTGCTATCATGATCATACGATGACTCGCGCCTGTCCCGTTTAACATCCAAACACAAGGTTGTTTACCAAATACAATGGTAAAACAACAATGTCAAAGGGTTAAAAATGTAGGAAAGACTTTTGAGTAGGTAGGGTAGACAACTCCTAGTTACTTGATCAAAAAATGCAAACATCCTTGCGATTTTCAAAAAAACACAACACATTTCAAAACATTTTCCCAAAACAAACTTTCAAACAATGAAACATTTTTCAAAAGACAAACACCTTTGTATACATTCAAACAAGAATCATTACAAAGGTTGCAACAACGATGGCCTTTTTTCAAAATACTTTCAAAACCACACACAAAAGCATCATTTCAAACAATTGAAAAGCAAAAGCAAGTGATCTAAAACAAGTAACTAAGAGCCCATGGAAAACCATGGATGAAAAGGGTGCTAGCACCTTCCCTTTTCATAATCTTCCCCCTGAACCCAAGAAAACATCTCAAAGGTCTTTCCTGTGCTTTTTGACCTTTCATTTGGATAAATAAAAAGTCGGTGGCGACTCTTGCTAAACCGAAACATTTGCAAACACAAACGCAAAACCTCAAGTCAGTTCTTCCACCGCATCACAGAACTGGAGAATCTGCTGGGGAGATTATAAAAGTGGGGTTACCTTAGGGTTTTAGATCACCTTTACATGCTTATCTTATTTGACTTGTATGCTTTACACTTTGGTTCTATTGTTTGGGTTTGAATCCTCTACCCGGATTTGGGAAACATTCATAGGTAAATAGCAATACGTTGTGGAAACTGTGCGGGGTATACCGACATGGTTGAAGCAATAGCTATATTAGTGCGACATATTTGTGGATATCGGTAGCCTTTGAGTTAATCAAAGAGAATACTGGGCCTCTGAGTGATGTCATGAAGCACTAATGGACTTTTAGAACATTTACTTGACCAACTTGGCCTTTTTAGGGGTAGTGAGATGACCGGCTTTGGTGCAGTCCGAAGTTGGTAGATACTCGATACTACACTCATTGAGGGTTGTTTTCTTGGAATATTTCGGTCGCCAGTAAAGTGGCTAAACTGAAACAATGAACACAGAAAATAATCCAGTGATATTGAGCTCCTTAGAACTCGGTTACTATTTATAGGACAGGTTGAGCCAACTAAACTTCAAGAGGGTACTTACCTATGAAACCCGTTGCAAGCCTGAAACTAGGAACTTGTGTGATTTATTTGTACATATATACTTGTGCATAACATCATAGCATCATGAAGCATCATATGCATCCACTAACCATTTCAAGGATTTGGATCTTCATCTTTGTTCTTGTTTTGTAGGTAATGAAATCACTTCGCAGGAAAACTATTCAGGTCAACCTTGTGAGAGTTCCTCCTCAACTCAAGGAGCTCGCTTCCAAGATTCCAGAGTATTCTCCATTCACCGAGAGGCATGGTCGTCTTCTCAACTTAGTCAAAACCAACACTGAGGAAGATATGGTGAAAGTTCTCTTCCAGTTCTTTGACCCCCTACACCACTGCTTCACATTTCCTGATTACCAGCTAATGCCTACTTTAGAGGAATTTTCTCAAATCTTGAGGATTCCTGTTCTCCATCAACTACCCTACAACAGTATGGAAAGAGATCCAAAGCCTAAAGATGTTGCTCAAGCCCTGCACTTGCAACCATCTGATGTCAAAGGTCATTGGGAAACCAGAAGTGGTGTCAAGGGTTTCTTGTCAAAGTTTCTGTTTGAGAAAGCTCAAGAATGCTGGAATTCTTGGACTTACAAGCCTTTGAGGAGATTGTGGCTCTTCTCATCTATGGGCTGGTCTTGTTCCCAAACCCTGACCAACTTATAGATGTGAATGCTGTCAAGATTTTCATGTCCCGGAATCCTGTGCCTACTTTGCTTGGGGATATCCTCCACTCATTTCACACTCGAACAATGAGGAAAAGAGGTGTTCTCATGTGTTGTACTCCTCTTCTATCAAGGTGGTTTACTTCTCATCTTCCCCAATCAGTCTTGAAGAATGAGCAAGGCTTAAGGTGGTCACAACGATTGATGACCCTTACACATTCAGATGTTCATTGGTGTTCTTGATCCAGAGAAAATGTTATCATCATTGATCATTGTGGGGAATTCCCTAATGTCCCTCTACTTGGCATTAGGGGAGGCATTACCTACAACCCATGCTTGGCTCTGAGACAGTTTGGGTATGCTTGAAAGGATGGCCCACATGACATGCTGATTCCAGACTTGGTTTTTGACTTTGACAATGACGATCAAGGACTTCGACAAAGGTTTATCTGAGCTTGGGGAATTCCCAACAAGGTGGACAGTAAGACCTTGGGACACAAGAATTCCATCCCCCTTGAGCCTTACCTCAAGTGGGTACGAACCCGCGCCCAAAGTCTTATGATGCCTTACCCCCACATTCTGCCTGTGACCAAAGATCCTGTTATGGAAGGAGAGGTTCCATACACCCTCCTACATCCTAACATGCCAACATCACTTGAAGATTTGCAAAGGAGTTGGATACAGCTCAAGGGAGAACGCGATACTTTTGAAGCCCAATTCTATGCCAATGAGAAGAAGGTTTTGGAACCTACTCGAAAACTTCATGAAGAGCATACTCTCAACACCTACATAGCACCAAAGAGGATGCGCAACGTCTTTTTACATTAGAATTTTATATTATTTTGCCCATGGGGCATTTATGTACTAACAAATTCTTCTTATTAATATGACGTGTGTTCTTTTTGTTTGCAACAAATTTGAATTTCTGAATCCTTGAATGCATTACATGAATACACATTATTCATCATATGCATAAGCAGGTCTTCACACCAGGTTTCCTTATCTCTCTGTTGTTTATTTCAGCAAGATGGATATAGAGCAGACGGTCAAAGACTTACAAGCGCGGAATTCACAGTTCTAACAGCTACTCATGACCTTGGCAAAGGGTCAGGAGGAGCTCAAAGGTCTACTGGAAAAGGAAAAGGAGAAAAATAAAAAGAAGAGGGTTGGTGTGGCTACCATGGGTAGGAGATTCGAAGGTCAAGCTAGAAGGGTCCTGGATTTCTCCTCAACATCTGATGAAGGGGTAGGAAAGGGTAAAGGAACTGCAGTGCAATCTGAGTCTGAGGAAGAAGAAGAGGAAGAGGATGAAGATTATTCTGAGCAGCAGTACCCACCTGCAGATGACAATTATAAGAATCTGGAAGAGCGTCTAGCAGCTATGGAGGTGCAGAGAGTGCCTGGGCTGGATTTCGAAGAGTTAGGGTTGGTTGCTGGGATTGTCATTCCCCCTAAGTTTAAGGTACCTATATTTTCTAAGTACGGCGGTTTGTCCTGTCCAAAGATGCATCTGTGATCTTACGTCAGAAAAATCCAACCTCATTCTTCTGATAAAGACCTATGGGTTCATTTCTTCCAGGACAGTCTTTCGGGGACGCAGTTAGATTGGTTCTACCAGCTAGAAAGGTCTGATGTGCACAATTGGGAGGATTTGGTTGCTGCCTTCTACAGACAATATCAATATAATGCGGATTTAGCACCAACCCGTACTCAATTACAGAGTAAGGGCATGGTCCCAAATGAAGGTTTCAAAGAGTATGCCTAGAAATGGAGAGACTTGGCGGGACGAGTACAACCACCTCTATCTAAGAGGGAGCTGGTAGATATGTTCTTGGGTACATTGTCTGGCCCCTTTTTCAATCACCTGATTGGAAGTTCGTTTGCAGGGTTCACCGAGTTGATTCTAACCGGTGAGAGAGTTGAAGCCGGAATCAAGAGCGGAAAAATTCCAAAGGATGCATCTGCTTCCGCTGCCATCAAAAAGAACTTTCCAGCAAAGAAAGAGATATCAGTTGTCTACTCTCAGAGAAGTCAAGGAAGAGTTTTGCGCCGGCCAGCGGTGGGGGCTGTAATGATTCAGAAGTCTACAGCTGATCAGCCTAGAAACAATCAACCCAGAACCAACCAAGCAAGGGTGGAAAGGCCTGCACGGCAATTCACCCGGATCAGTATGACACCTGCTCAGGTTCTCTCTCATCTATTAAAGTTAAACCTTGCCAGTTTGAAAGAGGCGACGAAGAATCCGAATACATCTTCTCCTTACTACCATTCAAATGCAAAGTGTGCTTATCATTCAGACAGCCTAGGGCATGACACCAACAATTGTTGGCCCCTCAAAAATAAGATCCATGACTTGATAGATGCTAAAGAGGTGGAATTCGACGCCCCTGAAAAGCCTAATGTGATCTCTGCTCCAATTCCAAAACATGGTCACAATGTCCATGCTGTTGAAGAAGATCTTTTTGTTGCTATTGTTGATGATTTGATGACTCCGCTACCGATAATCAAGTTGAATTTGCTGAAGGCCAGGATCTTCCCAGGCTGTGAAGAAGATTACTTCCTTTATTCATCCTTACCAACCGACTGTCAGTTGTTGAAGTTAGGCATCCAGCGCCTAATGAATAACCAAGAGATCCTTTTTAAAAAGACTCATGTTACACCGACTCCTGTCAATGATGTTTCGATAATTACCATATTCGCCAAGCTTTCCAAGGTCTCCAAAAGACCTGTTAAGGTTACATCCAATCCGAAGATTGTACCGCTGAAGATAACTACGCCGGGGCCTATCCCGTACAAGTCCAACAAATCAATACCGTGGAACTATGGGGGAGAGATCTTCCACGGTGTTAAACAAATTGAATTAACTGAAGAGAGTTCTGATGAAGAGACTTCCGACATTAGAAACATTGCCAGAATGAGTAAAATCACCCGCAGTGGAAGAATTTTATCTCCGAAGATTGCGCCTCCAAAGGCAATCTTCGGACCCTCAGCCGCTCCTAAAGTTACCCCTGTACCGGTCAATATATCTGCAAGAACTCCAGTTATTGAAGAAGTTTTGACTCTTGTGGTTGTCCCATCTGCTGTTGCTGATGATATAGGGAAAGGGATCCAAGAAGAGCATGTCAGGACGAGGGCTCAGCCGTTGATCATCCCTGAAACCTCTCAAAAAGAAATGGAAGAGATTTTGAAAATAATCAAGAAAAGCGATTATAATGTTGTGGAGCAACTGGGGCAAACCCCCTCAAAAATCTCTATGATGGCCTTACTGCTTTGTTCAGAAGCTCATGCCAAAGCTTTGATCAAATTCTTGAAGACGGCTCATGTGCCCCGGGAAACCTCCGCGGACCAGTTCCAAGAATGTGTAGCTAGCCTAACAGCTGATAACGGTTTAGGGTTCTCTGACGCTGATCTAACAATCAAAGGGAGGAAACATAATGACGCTTTACATGTCTCGGTAGAATGCAGAGGGACTACTCTGTCACACGTTCTGGTAGATACTGGTTCATCGTTGAACGTCTTACCAAAGAAGGCATTGGATAGGCTAGATTGTGGAGGTCTAACTTTGAAGCCCAACAACATCATTGTCAGGGCCTTTGATGGTTCTAAGCGGATGGTCCACGGTGAGGTGGACATCCCGATTAAAGTGGGAACTGAAACCTTCAACTCCACATTCTATGTCATGGACATCCGTCCCTTCTATTCTTGCTTGTTGGGAAGACCCTGGATTCATCATGCTGGAGTCGTTACTTCAACCTTGCATTAGAAGCTCAAGTACCCTTTCCAGGGGAAAATTGTAACTGTTCTCAGTGAGGAGGAATACATGATAAGCCATCTTAATTATTTCCGCTATGTGGAATTGGATGGTGAATTCATCGAAACCCCCTTTCAGCATTTTGAAGAGGTAACTCAGGAGATTGCGGCAGTGCCTTCTGTACCCATGCTTACCCGACCTCCACCTCGAATGTCGTCACTCAAAGATGCAAAGGCTGTGATTGAAGAAGGAGGAAGCACAATCTGGGGGCAACTTCCCGATTTTCCGTTCAAATCCGATAAATTCGGCTTAGGTTTCACTGCTTCTGCTCAAAAGGCTGTGCATCGCTCCCAGGCTGGAGGGACACCAGTGAAGATTACCCATCATGGAGTCAGTGCTTTGGAAAATGGTGAAGAGGAGAGAAACCTTGAAGACTGGATCTTCCCTACCGTTGAAGGAGGATTGTGCAATTGGGAGGCAACAGATTTTGTTCCCATTACTTTCATCAATTAGTAATTTATCTTTCAAACATTTCTGTCAGTTTGTAATAATTCTTAAATAATTCGTACACTTTTAACCTTGTGCCTTGCCCGAGGTACATAGGTCCATTTGTAAGGGTTTGATTTTTCATCTTCATATGCCATTTTAATGAATCATGGACGTTTTCACATATAAACTTTTGTGTTCATTTTCTTTCCTTTTACATTTTATTTGTTTAAAGGTGGTTATTCCTTACACACACCCACACTCACCAATGCAGGTACCCATCCATTCCGGAATCCATGGGTAACAATTTTGCTATGGCCTTCAGTGACTCTGAAGATCTGGTCAACCATGCTGAATACGAAAGTGATAAAGACTGTGAAGTGCCTGGAGAATTGGCTAGACTGCTACAACAGGAAGAAAGGGCTATTCTACCTCATGAGGAGTTGTTAGATACAATCAACTTGGGAACAGAGGAAGACTGAAAAGAAGTTAAAGTGGGTGCCAACCTAGAGCCAAGTGTCAAAGAGCGTTTAGTTCAGCTGTTGAATGAATATGTTGAAATCTTCGCCTGGTCCTACGAAGACATGTCGGGACTTGATACAGATATTGTGGTTCATCGTCTCCCTACCAGAGAAGACTGTCCACAAATTAAACAGAAAGTTCGTCGCATGAGGCCCGACATGTCTGAAAAGATCAAAGCAGAAGTTATGAAGCAGTTCAATGCTGGATTTCTTACTGTTACTTCCTATCCACAATGGGTTGCTAACATTGTGCCCATGCCTAAGAAGGACGGAAAAGTCAGAATGTGCGTGGATTACAGAGACTTAAACAGGGCTAGCCCTAAAGATGACTTTCCACTACCGCACATTGACATATTGGTTTACAATACAGCTCAGCACAAGGTATTTTCTATCATGGACGGATTCTCAGGGTACAACCAGATCAAAATGGCCCTTGAGGACATGGAGAAAACTACTTTTGTTACACATTGGGGTATGTTCTGCTATAAAGTGATGCCATTCGGACTGAAGAATGTCGGGGCAACCTATCAGCACGCCATGGTAGCTTTGTTTCATGACATGATACATCATTAGATAGAGGTTTACGTGGACGACATGATAGCCCGTTCACAAACTAAAGAAGAACACCTCAACCATCTGCAAAAGCTGTTTGTTAGATTGAAGGAGTATAAACTCATACTGAACCCTAACAAGTGCACTTTCGGAGTCAGGTCCTGTAAACTCTTGGGATTCATCGTCAGTAACAAAGGCATCGAGGTTGATCCTGCCAAAGTCAAAGTTATACAAGAAATTCCTGCCCCTCGCACTGAGAAGGAGGTCAGAGGTTTCTTGGGACGCCTAAACTACATTGCAAGGTTCATTTTTCACCTAACATCTACATGTGAACCAATCTTCAAGTTAAATGGAATGATGATTGTCAAGTTGCTTTCAATAAAATCAAGGAGTATTTGCTGGAACCTCTTATCTTGATGCCACCCGTCGAAGAAAGGCCGCTAATCATGTATCTGACCGTCTTGGAGAATTCAATGGGGTGCATATTGGGCCAACATGACGAGCCTGGCCGAAAAGAGCATGCCATTTATTACCTTAGCAAAAAGTTTACCGACTGTGAGACCCGATACTCACTGCTCGAGAAAACTTGTTGCGCTTTGGTATGGGTTGCTCGCCGACTAAGGCAATATATGTTGACTCATACCACTTTGCTGATCTCTAAGATGGATCCGATCAAGTACATCTTTGAGAAGCCTGCTCTATCCGGAAGAATCGCTAGATGGAAGATGATCCTCACAGAGTATGATATACAGTACATGACCAAAAAATCTATAAAGGGGAGTGTGCTAGCCGATCATCTGGCCCATCAAGCTGTCGAAGATTACCAGTCCATGAGGTTCGACTTTCCCGACGAGGATATCATAACTTTGGACAAAATTGAAGAGAACAGACCGTATGACGGACCTGAACAAGGATCCCGATGAACCCTGTACTTTGATGGAACCTCCAACGCACTTGACAACGGTATCGGCGTGGTAATTATCTCTCCATAAGGTTGCCATACACCTTTCACCGCCCGACTCTATTTCAGCTGCACCAACAACATGGACGAGTATGAAGCTTGTATCTTTGGTCTCAAGGCTGCTATTGACTTGGGAATCAAATCTTTGATTGTATTTGGGGACTCAGCTTTGGTTATCAGTCAAATCAAAGGAGAGTGGGATACTAAACATCCTAACCTCATCCCTTACAAAGAACATATCCTGACATTGTTACCACATTTCTAGCAAATCACCTTCGAGCACTTTCCGCGAGAAGAGAATTAGCTAGCAGATGCGCTAGCTACAATGTCATCCATGTTTAAACTTGACTGGTATAATGAGGCTCCTCAAATCACCATTGAACGGATGGACGAACCTGCACATTGTCACGAGATTAATACCGAAGAAGTAGTGGACTGACCTTGGTTTCATGATGTCAAAAGGTATCTCGAGGCTCAAGAATACCCTGAAGGAGCTTCACTCAACGATAAAAAGTTCTTAAGGAGGGACTACAATCTTTTTAACCAAGGGCCTTTGCTAAAGTGTCCCCATGTTTGAGGGACATGACTGTGTTTCCGAAGGCAACAAGTGAGGTCACCCTAGAGGTGCAAGTGTGAAAAGTGATTCATGTTCGGTTATTTTAATCTTGCAATTAAGGTTTTCTATGATTGTTTTTATATCTTGCCATACAAACCCTAATTACTTGCAAAATAATATAGCAATAATGAAAAGAAATAAAGTGCAGGAAATAAAATTCTACGCTATTACAAGGCTTCAGGAGTGGGGGTACAAACAATAAAACCAGGGGAAAGAGTAAAACCTAATTAAACTATTACAACCGTAAGCAGTTACATAATTGGAAAAAGAATGTGAAAGTAATAAAGTACGTGAAGCGGTAAAAAGAAAAAGAAAAGAGAAAATTATTTTGTGATTTGCCTTGATGAAAAAGTTTGATAATTAACCTAAAACCTAATTGATTTTAATTAATTAAAAAATAAAGTTAGTTAATTAAATTAAACAAATCCTAAAATCTAAGTTAATTTTAATTTAATTAATAAGACCTAAGAAATTAAATTAGGGTTGATTTTAATTTAAAAACCTAAAACTAAATTAGGGTTTGTTAAGAAAAATCAAAGGTTTGTGAAAATTTTAGGTTTTATGAAAAAGGAAGAAAAGGAAAGGAAAGGATAAGAAGAATAGAGAGTTGTTGCAAAAAAAATAACCAAATGGTAGGGGTGGATGTTGAACCCACGCCCTCGGGACCTTCCAGCAACACAATCACCATCAGATCAAGCGCGCCTTGGTGTTAGGATCTGGCCTCAACGTGTTTTGTATTCTACCCTGCAAAATATAAAAATATTAGGAAAATAAAGTGGAAAAAGGCTGGACCGAACCCATGCCCTTTGACACAAATGACTTAATGCACGCGCTTCTACCGTTGGGGCGGCTTTACATCCATTAATTTATATCAAACCATCAATACATAATATAAAAAAAATCCTTGAACCGGAGAGGCGTCGGAGCCCTAGCTCTGGTCTTCTTCGGTGACCTTCTTTTTCCCAACCTGTAAAATAACCAAGATTAGTAATCCAAAAACATCCTACCCCCCTAAATTGGGGGCTGTGAGTTTGGTGGGATGATTATTTTGGGCTAAAACTCAATGGTTTTTGAGTTATGGAGAAGAGCGCATGGATCATTGCTAATATGGTGGTTCACGATTTAGCACACATGGGACCTCCATGATGGTCCAAACCTGTACTAATGAAACTCGGGAACACGTTAGTAGTGTTAGATTTAATCAAAACAGTATGAAAATGAAATTTTAAATTCATGAAATAATTATAATGTGGCGCTACATGCAGGGGAATTTCGAGCCCTCTAGATCGTTGCAATTGATCCGTTCTTACCCTCTAACCTTCCTGGGAGTGAATAGATTGATTAGTTTGTGGTGAATGGCAATGTAAGTAAGGTTTAAAGTTTTTAAGGTTCTTTGAAATTTTGAGATTTTTGATAACTTTTGAGGCAAGGGTTTTCCATGTCCTTGTATGATAATGGATGAGAGAATATATAGTTTGAAATTAGGGCAAAGATATGGGCTTGGTCTTTGTGTAAAAAGGCCTTGTCTTATTTCATTTAATTTTGACTTTTAAATAAATAAATAAAAATAAAAATAAATCAAAGGGAGGTGTATGAATAAGTATTGATGTGCATATGAGATATAGAACATGCTTGGACCCTAAAATAATAGCCCAATAGCCCAAAATATCAAGTTTGCTCCACTTGAACTTCATGCATTTGCTCAAAATTTCCCAACTTGTATTGGTCATAACTCTATCAATTTTCATATTTTGAAGGTGATATTTGACTTTTTGGAAAGCTCAAAATGTTCTCTACAATCTCTATTTTGATCATTTTTGCATTTGGATGCTTTATCTTGATTTAAGTTGCCTTGACAAAAAGTGTCTTTTTGTTGACTTTTGAAATGACCTGTAATGTATTGACTCATATCTCTCAAATGAAGCACTTTTTGGACTTGATCATAGAGATTATAAGTTGTAGAGAATTTAATTTCCTTAAAGATGGGCTTTGGTTGTGGAAAATTTGATGAAGCATGTGAAAGTTATGCTTGGTCAAAGTTCGCTTGACTTCTCCTAAGGAAACCCTAATTTGGCAACTTTTGACCTTTGATAATTTGAGGGTTTTTATTGAGAAATCATGATCAACCTTTAATCAAATGATGAATATGACTTCAAAACCTTTATATTGACAAAAAATCTAGAAGTTTGATTGTATGTTGACCATAGTTGACTTCTTACCCAATACAGTTGATTCTCAATCATCTGAGTCATTGAATGAGCAAACTTGTGATGCAAGACTTGAAATTTGACATGAGCATTCTTAGGGACATATGAAGAACCATGAAAACCACTTAATACCTTGGAAACCCAATCTTCCTTGAGAAATACAAAACCCTAGTTATGAGTCCATTGGTTAGAAGGAGAATTTATTTTATCAATTCTTGAGCCACCTTGAGCATTTGAAAAACCTAGGATAATGTCTTGAAGAAAATGGGAGGGAAAATTTTGGGTACAACAACTGCCCCAGTTCAATCTTCTTAAACCTGAAGAGTTAGATTGGCATGTTAGCCATTCGTGACTTGAAGGTAGAATATGATTGAACAGTTAAGTGCCTAAAAATTTGCACTCGCATGTGCAGGCGATAACATTGTTGGTTGATAATATTACTTGGATGGGATTAAACATGCCATTCAGAGAGGTGAGGAGAGTCTTCAGATATGGGCTTATAGATGCCATCCAAAGTAAATGTTGATAAAAGTATCAGAATGAGTCTACGCTTGATTATATCTGAGGAATGCTTTTCAAAACGAATCTATCTGATCCTATATGAGGGAAATGCTTTCACAATGAATCTCTGAAGGAATTGCTTTTCAGAATAATGCTCTGAAGGAAATGCTTTTTCAGAATAAATCTCTTAAGGAAAATGCTTTTCATAATTCAGTCTCTGAAGGGAAGTGTTTGTCATGTAGATAGTCGCCCTGTCCTGTTTCAGGAATTGATTTACAATTTGCTTTTGTTGGTAAACCCATCCTATTTCGGGAGTTCATACCACTTGGCGATAAAGATAGTCGCCTCGTCCTGTTTCGGGAATTATTCTTCATCTGGCCATAAAGATTGAAAGATAGTTTCCTCATCCTGTTTCGGGAGTTAATCTTTGCTCAGTTATATAGATAGTTTCCCTGTCTTGTTTCGGGAGTTAATCTTCAACCTGTTTTTGTAGATAGTCGCCCCGTCCTGTTTCGGGAATTGATCTACAATTTTTTTCACAGATAGTTGCTATGTCTTGTTTCAGGAATTAATCTGTGTCTGATCATACAGATAGTTGCCCTGTCTTGTTTCAGGAATTAATTTGTGACCTATTTGAAAATTGTTGATGATATTCATCTGTTCGTAGACTTTATATGAAAAGATAAAGAGTTAGTTGTATGCAATTTCATGATGTATGAAATGCATTCCGTAATGATGTTCTCAAAGTAAATGAGAGTGATATATGCGCTTCGTATGCATATTGTTGTACCCCAAAATTTGCCCTCCCTTTTTCACAAGAAATCACAATCCCAGAGTTTTCTCTGATTTTTGAGATTGGCTCAAGAATTGATCAAGCAGACTTTTCTTTGGCAACAAATCCAGAATTAGGGTTTTCGCTCGCATTTCTCAGAAGAAACTGAATCCTCAGAAATTCAAATAGCTATTACATGTTTTCATGCTTGTTCAAATTTACTGATTATTCTCAAAGCCTGATTATCTGGGATAAGAGCCGAGACTTTTGTTTGGAACGTTAAGGCATCTGCTTGTTAGTGGAGTGAAAGGTTTGTCGGTTAATGGAATGCTTGTTTGTTTATTATACAGCGCGTATGTGGGTTGGAATGTTGTCGCAAGTTATGAGATTGCAGAGTTTTTAGGGATTGCTTGGATTTTAAGTTATCTGTATTGGAAATGCTGGAATGCCGTTTCAGTTTATTTTTAATCAGGAATCTCAAATATAAAAGTAAAGAGGCAAAGGGAAAATTGAAAGATAGCTGACAGTAGAAATTTATTTTGGATAAAGACTTTTTATTCATTTCAAATGTTGTTACAAAATTTATTTGAATATTGTAAGTTTACAACTTATAGTATTTACAATAATAATTGTTAACAACAAATGAAAAAATCTATCTATTTCTAAGCCTAAATCTCCTAAGCTTCAAGTGCTCCCATGCTCAATATCTTTGGCTTCTACTGCTTCCTCTATCGTCCAAGTTGCATTCATCTGAAAAAAGAAGAAAGAAAGGAGATTAGTACAGTTAATTTTTTCAAGCAGAAAAGAAAGAAAAGAAAGTCATCACTAAAGTTTGTCGGTCAGAATCAGAATGCTATTTGATTCATCGTGTTTTTATTTTTTCTCTTTGAAACTCACAAGAAGATTGCTCTTCTTGGTTCACAAAGAGAAAAGTAAAAAAATAAAATGCAAGCATACAATTGGTTCAAATGCAAAACATGGGCCATGCTATACAAGGCTGCATTACAAAGCAAACTGTACTGCAAACTAAACCAAAATGCAGTAATCAAACCAAATGCAACAAGGTGCCAAGCATGTCAAACTGAGTTGCAAAACATAAGCAAGTCAGCAAAGCTAACTAAACATGGCAAATCCAAACTAAGTTGCAAAATAAGTCAAGAAGCATAGCAACTAAAGCAACCAAGTACAATGCAGAAAGTATGCAAACTGTCAAGGCAAAAGTACACAGTACAGAAAATGCAGCAGGTAATACAATGCAGAGGAAAACCAAATTACAAGCAAGAGGCTTGTAATAGCCATCATCATTTTCCAGCCTAGACAAACTTTTCAGAAAAATATAGTATAATAAGCAAAATTGCTTATTTGAGAGAGAGAGAAAGAGAGGACCTTTTGAGTGAAAAAAGTTTGCAGTTTTGGCCAAGGCAGGCTGGCATAAACAAGTCAAAATAACAAAAAGATATATAACAGTCTAGCATCAAACACAGTAAAAAAAGAAGAACATTAGAACCTGCAGTCCCCAACCTGCAAGCTTGCCCAAAAACAGCCTGTAACCAAAAACTCAACAACCAACCTGCATAGCTTGCTGAACTGAACAAGTTCAACAAACAACAAACTGCAAGCTACACAAAAACACCCCAAAATGCAGCTTGCCAAACCTGTCATCAAAACAACAAACTGCAAACCTGTAAAACCAAAACAAGTTCAACAAACTACAAACTGCAAGCTCAACACAAACAGCCAAGCTTGCCCAAAACCTGCAGTCCAAAACTGCAAACCAAACCTGCAATCCAAAACTGCAAATCAAACCTGCTAAACACTTACAGTTTCCAAACTGCAAATCAAACATTCCAAAACTACAACCAAACTACAGATTCAACCACAAACAAAACTCCAAACATGTTTGGCCAAACCTGCACAAAACTGCAAGCTACAGCTTCCATACTTGCTTGCCAAAACCTGCAAGCCTGCTTGCCAAAACTTGCAAGCCTGCAAAAGTCAAAACCTGCTTACACAAATCTGTCAAAATACAAATCACAAGCCTAGCAAAAATTTTCCAAACCTGCGCAAGCTGCCTCAAACACAGTCCAGCCAGCTATACAAACTGAAACAAAGTTACAACAAAAACCTAAACAAGCTCAACACCTGCCAAGCCAAGATAGCAACCAAAACAATCTGCAGAACCCAACTGTTTGGCCAAACTACTAATAAGTAAACAGTTTCAGATTTCATTTCATCAACAAAGAGAAGAGGATGAGCATTCAGAAGCAAAGCAAACAGTTTCAGAATCATTATCCAACAAATGTCAACAATAACACAGTTTTCAGAATCAAGAACAACAATAAACGTTCAAGTCTCAGAGCATCATCATCATCAACAAAAGAACATCAAAAATCAATAAATCTCAGAGTTATACTCATCATTAATATTCAACAAAGAGAAAGGAAGAGAATCAGAAGCAAATAGTGTTTCAGAAGTTCATCATCATCAACATCAATAACATTTAAATCAAAAGAACAACAAAAAAATACCAGAACCGCATTCGCCATCATCTTCTTCCCCATTGCTGAGCCACCAGGGGCGTTATCTCACTCTCCATCTCTCTTCTCCAAAGAAAACTCAAGGTAAATTTCCCTCAAACCCTTACTGTATAAAACATCAAAGGTTAAGAGATTAAACTGTAAAGCAAAACATGAACATGCAAACAAATGAACGAAACTGTGAAACCCTAAAAGGATAAGAAATGAATCATACCCTAACACAATCCAGGCCCTTTAATGATAGAGAGAGGAGGAGAGTGAGGGTACTCCAGCGGCTGAGACAAGAGGTAGAATTAGAAACGCATGTGGGTGAGAGAAACGGAGAAGAAGAGCAAGAGCGGCGCCACTGTTGTAAACGAACAAACCCTAATCTGCCAAAATGAGTGAACCCCAAAACAAAAAACGTTGTACAAACTCTGCTTTGGGCCCCCGCTCCACACATTGCCTCAAGTCCACAACAAATGTTGGCTGGCGAACCCCCCCTCATTTTCTTTCCATCCTGATTTGTTCTCCTTTGGGCCACCCAAAAACATTTCCATAAAGCCCATCTTCTTTTTTTTTTATTTTTCTTCAAACCAAATACTTTTTTTTAAAAACTTTTTATTTACATAATTAATAAAACCCATGCAAATAATAATATAATTTTCAATCTTTCTTTCTTGTAGAATAGATTCTTATTTGTAAATAAATACATGCATCTCATAATTTACTAATTTTCCTTATTTTTATAATTTGTTACAATTTTACACTGAATTGCGACAGTTCGATTTGGTTGTAACACATATTTGGACATTATTATTCTTATGAGACTCATCCCCATTTGTAAATAATTGTACCCTCATCCCCAGATACTTTTTTGTAATAACTTAGACTTTTAATTCCCACAATTTATTGCTTTCAATATACTGTACAGTAATTAGGGCCTGTATGGCAAGATCTAAAATCAATCGCTAAATGACCTAATCAAAGACAAAAATGCATGAAAAACAAACACAATGCACATTTACACCCCTAGGGTTACAATCCACTTGTTGCCTTCAAAAATGGGCCATGGTATGCATGTTAAGTACTTTGGCAAAACAAAAACAAAACAAAAGATCATAGTCCCTCGATGACGCTATCTTGGTTGCCTAAACAAAAATGATCAAGTCCCTCAAGAAAATTGCCAAAGATACTTTCCACAATTGCTATCATGGTCTATACGATGACCCGCGCTTGTCCCGTTTAACATCCTAACACAAGGTTGTTCACCAAATGCAATGGTGAAACAACACTGTCAAAAGGGTTAAAAACATAAGAAAATATCTTTGAGTAAAATAGGGTAGACAACTCTTAGTTACTTAATCAAGAGCTTGCAAAACATCCTTGCTACTTTCAAACACGCATCACAACACAACTTCAAAATATTTTCCCAAAACAACTTTCAAACATTTAAATACCTTTTCAAAAAGACACACACCTTTGTATATGTTCAAACAAGAATCATTACAAAGGTTTCCTAGACAAGGCCTCTTTTTCAAAGCATTTTCAAAAACCACACACAAAGCACCATTTCAAACAATTGAAAAGCAAAAGCAAGTGATCTAAAAACAAGTAACTAAGAGCCCATGGAAAACCATGGATGAAAAGGGTGATGATACCTTCCCTTTTCATAATCTACTCCCCGAACCCAAGAAAACATCTCAAAGGTCTTTCTTGTGCTTTTTGACCTTTCTTTAGGATAAAATAAAAAGTCGGTGGCGACTCTTGCTAAACCGAAACATTTGCGAACACAAACGCAAAACCTCAAGTCAGTTCTCCCACTGTATCACACATATGTTATGGTATTTGTAAATGGTGTATGATTGTGAAATGTCATTGAAGCATATTGGTAGCTTCGTATAACATCTTTGATTGGGAAAAAAAATCCCTGACTACTGCTGGAGTGAAGAATATGTGTAATCTTTGATCTTGTCTAGAATGTTTCTGCTGGAGATTTTTGCTTTCTGTTTGAGGAAACTCTGTTGGGGAATGTTTGACTTCTGCTTGGGGATAGAAGAGTTCAGGAACATTGGTCGTTCCTCGCTCTACTTAGGAATTTAATTCTTATATACCCTGACCAGGGATAAAAGAGATGGATAACCTTCTGAGGCGCTGTTTGATCGAGTTTTCGATGTGGATGTCGACTCGTCTGGGGAGGATAAGACTAACTGATATCTGGTCTGGTTTCAGATTCAGTAGTAACTCTCTTGGGATAGCAACCTGGACTGCCCTTTGCTGGAGAGGGGATTTTTTACGGTGATTTCCAGTAGTCAAAGGAATAGACTCAAGCTGGGGAGACTGGATTTGTTAAGGAAATAAACCCTGCTGGGGAAATGAACCCCGCTGGAGAAATACTATGCTGAGGAAATGCTCTGTTGAGGAATATTTTGTAGGGGATCTTACAGTGGTTAAGAAACAAACTCAATTGGGGAAGATAACTCCTATGAATTGTGCTGATGTCATAATTTCTGACGAAGATTAGGACTTCGTAGGTTAGCGATATTGTCGGGGAAAAGATCATACTCCTTTGTCCGCTAGGGGGATCTGGTGGTGAGTATGATTAGGGTATTTCATACTTGCGAGGAATGTGTCGAGTTTGTGAAGATGACTTTGTAGGTACTATCCCGTAGAGGTTATTCTATAGGGATTTATGGACAACTTGAACGTCACCCCCGTCTCCTAGAGTCTTGAGTAAATATTTATTCCTATTTATATGCATATATTTGTTAACAGTAATCATATTCATATGCATATGTTCATTAAATTTAGTCATTGGACGTTTTTGCAAACAAAACAGATAAAGTAAAATAAATTTTGAATTTTGAAATTGTGTTTATATTGATAGTTTGCCTATAAACAAGCGATTATTGTAAAAAGAGACAGAAATCCTAGTAAGAGGAAATCGTCATGAAATGAAAGGAGTACAAAGTAAAACAAAACATATAGCTATGTGTAAATGATCTCGTCAGGTTTCAACTCTGCTATTGCCCCTATGTCTTCGATCATCTCATCTCTTGCTGTCAAAAGAATTTGATTGAATTGATCGGCACCATTCGAACTTGATGTTGGTAATAAAGCTAGCTATAAGTGATCCAACAGGACATAGTCGTACACTTTAATCCCTAATTTTTGCTTGGACCTCCCTTTCGAGTTTTCATTCCACCGGGATACCCTTTTTTGCCCAAGCCGCCTTTTAAGGTTTTTGACTTGTCGGGTGTACCGTATTATATATATATATATATATATATATATATATATATATATATATATATATATATATATATATATATATATATATATATATATATATATATATATATATATATATATATATATCCCTAATTTTTGAACCCTTTTGGTTCGTCGGGATGCCCTTATTTTTTCCTAGGCCAGTTAACCTAGCGGGTTGTTTTTATGTGTATTATCTTTTAACTATATCTGCACTCACAGTGTGTGGAAGATCTTCACTGTCCATGGTGGTAAGTATCATAGCACCTCCCAAAAATATCTTCTTGATTACAAATGGCCCTTCGTAGGTGGGAGTCCATTTTCCCCTGGGATCACCTTGCGGTAGAATAATGCGCTTTATTACCAAGTCACCAGCCTGATATACCCGATGATTGATTTTCTAATTTAACACTCTAATCATATGCTTCTGATACATCTGACCGTGACAAATATCTGCAAGCCTCTTATCGTTAATCAAATTCAATTGATCCAGCCTAGTCTGAATCTATTCATCTTCGTCTAAATCTACATCTTTCATGATCCTTAGAGAAGGAATTTGAACTTCGATAGGTAGGACAACTTCCATACCATAGACTAGAGAAAATTGGTTTACCCCAGTTGATGTTCGTACTGAAGTGCGATAGCCATGAAGAGAAAATGGTAACATCTCGTGCCAATCTTTATACGTCACTGCCATCTTGAATTGTGGTGCTTGATCTTGAACTACATGCAGAGTTCCATGATCATAGTGTTGTTGAGATTGGTACAATTGTCTATGATGATTCTTTCGGGGATTCCATACCGACAGATAATGTTATTCTTAATGAACTGGGTGACCACATTCTTAGTAACATAGGCAAACGAGGTTGCTTTAACCCATTTGGTGAAATAATCAATGGCGAAGAGGATGAATCGATGTTCGTTAGAAGCAGTGGGCTTGATTTCTCCAATCATATTAATGCCCCACATTGCAAACGGCCAAGGATCAATCAAGACATTCAGAGATACTGGAGGCACGTGTATTTTCTCAACATAGATCTTGAACTTGTGACAAGTTCTTGAGTGGCGATGGCAGTTAGTTTCCATAGTCGACCAATAGTAACCCGCTCTCAGAATATTCTTAGCCATAGTATGCCCACTGGAGTGAGTACCAAAGATTCCTTCATGCATATCTTCCATAATTTTCCCAGCTTCCTTCTTGTCCACACAACGAAGCATAATAAAATCATGATTGCGTTTGTACAAAATTTTGTTTCTCAGGAAGAACTTAGCAGAAAAACTCCGTAGGAATTTATTGTTATTGATAGATTCTCCCTCAGGGTACTCTTGAGCCTCAAGGTATCTTTTCACTTCATGAAACCAAGGCTTCTCTTCCACTCCGTCAGTGTCAACTTCATAGAAGTGTACCGGTTCGTCTAGCCTTTCAATGGTAATTTTGGGAGCCTCGTTGTCCCATCTGACCTTGAACATAGATGACATGTAAGCTAACGCATCTTCCAACTGATTTTATTCTCGTGGGATATGCTCAAAAGTGATTTCCTCGAAGTATGGGATTAAGGTCAATACATGCTCTCGGTATGGAATGAGGTTCGGATGCTTCGTATTCCATTCTCCCTTAATCTTGCTGATCACCAAGGCTGAGTCCTTATATACGCTCAAGAACTTGATTCTCAGATCAATAGCCGCTTTAATACCCATGATGCACGCTTCATATTCAGCCATGTTGTTGGTACAATCAAAGCATAATCTGGAGGTGAAGGGTGTATGGCAACCCTGAGAAGAGATAATTACAACATCGATTTTGTTGCCACATGCATTAGAAGCTCCATCAAAAACTATATTCCATCAGGATCTTGGCTCAGGTCCTTCATACAATCCAGGTTCTTCACAATCTGTAACTAGCATAATGTTCTCGTCCGGGAATTTGAAGTTCATAGATTGGTAGTCGTCTACGGCCTGATGATCCAAATGATCTGCAGTACACTTCCTTTGATTTATTTTTGAGTGGTGTAGTGAATGTCGTATTCTGCCAAGACCATTTTCCATTGGGCTATTCTTTCAAAGCGTGTGGGCTTCTCGAATATGTATTTGATGGGATCCATTTTAGAGATTAACAAAGTAGTATGGGTCAACATATACTATCTTAGTCGGCGAGCAGCCCATGCCAAAGCGCAACAAGTTTTCTCGAGCAGTAAGTATCTTGTTTCACAGTCGGTAAACTTTTTACTAAGGTAGTATATTGCATGCTCTTTTCGACCAGACTCGTCATGCTGGCCCAGTACACACCCCATTGAATTCTCTAGCACTGCTAGATACATGATTATAGGTCTTCCTTCAACTGGTGGCATCAGAATTGGAGGTTCTTGTAGGTACTCCTTTATTTTGTCAAAGGCTATCTGACAATATTCGTTCCATTTTACTACCTGATCTTTCTTCAGCAACTTGAAGATCGGCTCATAAGTAGCAGTCGAATGAGAAATGAATAGGGAAATATAATTCAGTTGTCCCAAGAAACCTATGACTTCCTTCTTAGTATGGGGAGCATGTGTTTCTTGAATGGCTTTTAATTTAGTAGGATCAACCTCAATACCTTTACTGCTGACGATGAAACCCAGGAGTTTACTGGATCTCACCCCAAAGGTGCATTTGTTCGGATTGAACCTCAGCTTATACTTCTTCAGTCTCTCAAACAGCTTATGTAGGTGGTCTAGGTGCTCTTCTTTAGTCTGAGATCTGGCTATCATGTCATTAACATAAACCTCTATCTCGTGATGGATCATGCCATGGAAAAACGCTACCATAGCACGCTGGTATGAGGCATCGTCATTCTTTAACCCAAAAGGCATAACCTTGTAGCAGAAAGTGCCCCACTATATGATGAAGGTAGTTTTCTCCATGTCTTCAGGTGCCATCTTGATCTGATTATAACCCGAGAAGCCGTCCATGAAGGAGAATACCTTGTGTTGAGCGGTGTTGTCAACCAGAACATCAATGTGTGGGAGCGGGAAGTCATCTTTGGGGCTCGCCCTGTTCAGATCCATGTAGTCTACACACATGCGTACTTTGCCATCATTGTTCGGTACCGGAACCACATTTGTAACCCATTGAGGATAGGATGTCACTACTAAGAACCCTGTGTTGAATTGTTTCATAACCTCAACCTTGATCTTCTCTGACATCTCGGGACGCATGCGATAAACCTTCTGCTTTATCCGAGCATAACCCTATTTCATCGGTAGCCTGTGAACCACAATATCAGTATCAAGCTCTGGCATGTGTTCGTATGACCAAGAAAAGATCTCAACATATTCATGCAACATCTGGATCAACCTGCTCTTGACACTGCCCTCTAGGTTGGCTCCTATCTTGACTTCTTTTATGTCTGTCTCAGTACCCAGATTTACAACTTCAACCGGCTCTTCATGCAGTTGTATGGCCTTTTCTTCTTGCACTAACAGTTGGAAAGTTCTCCAGGTATTTCATAATCTTCATCACCTTCGTCCTCGGCTTGGTAGATCGTATTTTCAAAGTCATAAGTGGCAATAGCATAATCGTTATCAACGGGATCCAGAGTGGATGTGGATCTGCAATGTATTGTGTGGGTGTGTGTAAGAACACATAGTTATTTGAGAGTGATAAAAATAAAGACAAAGAGCGTAAAATTTGAATGCAAAACGTCCAATGCTTTTATTAAATGAGAATATGTTTATGACATGACAACTCTTAACAAATGGACCATTGTGCCCCGGGTAAGACAGAAGGTTTAAAGTCATTGTTCAAAAATTACATAATCGAAACTTTAAAAGCAATAAAAACAGAGATGTAGCTATTACTCCTAACTGAAGAAGATAGAGATAATGTCCTCCGCCTTCCATTTGCTGAGTCTGTTGCCAATGGTAGGAAAGATCCTGCTGTCAAGGTCATAATCATTGTCAGCATCTTCTATCACGTTGACTCCATTGTTGCTGACACATAATGGTGGTCTTCCAGCACAAGCGCGAAAAACAACCCTCTGACCCTCTATAGTGAAACCCAAACTAAATTTGTCAGATTTATATGGAATGTTAGGAAGCTTACCCCAAATAGTACAACCACCATCTTCTACAGCAGCTCTAGCATCTTTCAACAAAGCCATCATGGGAGGAACCCTGGTAACCTTGGGAATGGCAGAAACATCTTCATTAGAGGCTGGAGGGATGACTTAAAAATCCTGACAGGGAGTCTCGATGAATTCTCCGTCCATCTCTACATACCATTATGAGTTCAGGTGGCTAACCATATACTCCTCTTCACCGCAGACAGTAACAACTTTTCCGTTCACGGGATACTTTAATTTCTGGTGCAGGGTAGAGGTAACAATGCCTGCCCCATGGATCCAGGGGCGCCCCAGTAAGCAAGAATAAGTTGTTCGAATATCCATTACATAGACGGTGATTCAAAGATATGCAAACCTACCTTGATCGGAAGATCCACTTCTCTGTGTACCATTCTCTTTGACCCGTCAAAGGCTCGAACTATAATATCACTGGGTTTCAATACAACCCATTCACAATCAAGTCTGGGGAGGGCGCACTTAGGTAGAACATTTAATGAAGAACCAGTATCAATCAATACATGAGCCAAAGTAGTGCCCCTGCATTCAATGGAGACATACAGAGCCTTATTATGATTTCTTCCCTTCGGAGTCAGATCAGCATCAGAGAAACCTAATCCATTGTCAGTCATTAAGCTAGCAACATAACTTCCAAATTGATCGGCAGAAATCTCTTGTGGCACATGAGCAGTTTTCAAGAATTTTACTAAAGCCTGTGCACGAGCTTCAGAACACAGTAACAGAGATAACATGGAGATCTTAGATGGGGTTTTCCCCAGCTATTCAACAATCTTATAGTCGATCTTATGGATAATCTTCAACACCTCTTCCAACTCTTTCCTAGAGGTGTCTTCAACTACAACTTCTTTAGGCGCCTCCACCTGGGCAGGCTTCGTTATTTGTTCTTTACCCTGAGCCTCATCAGTTGAATTGGTAGGGGTAACTCTAACAGGTGTAGCGACAGTCTTCAGAGAGATATTCCGGGAGAAAACCCTTCCGCTTCTAGTAACCTTACTGGTCCCAGCAATATTGTCAATGTCGGGATCAGTAACTTCATCTTCAAAAATTGATAGTTCTTTCTTAACGCCATGGTAGTAGACGTCGGATCCATATTTATAAGGAATATATTTATACGAAGAATATGGGATAGGTCTAGGTGTAGTGATGATTAGAGGAGCAGCTTTCGGATTGGAAGTGATCCTTACAGGACCCTTGGAGGTGATCCTGACAGGAGGGCTGGATATTACGGATAAGTCTTGAAACAAATTCTCAGCAGATGGAATCTTCTTAACCAGAACTATGTGATTATCCATTAGGCGCTGAATGACTTCTTTTAGTAACTTGCAGCCATTGGGTTGGGTTGCGTAGCAATAGCATCTTTCGATACAACCCGAAAATAAACCGGCCTGCAACAGATTCTTCTTGATAATTGGTAGGGGAGTAACCAATTCACTTACAGTAGCAACATAAATAACATAATCAATAGCACTTATGCCTTTTTCATGCTTAGACATAGGTGAGGTAATTAAATTCGGGGTCTCCGGAGGATCAAACTTAATCTATTTTTTGTCAATCATATCTTCAATCTTTTTTTTCAAGGTCCAGCAGTTGTTGGTATCATGCCCATGACTGTTGGAATGATAGACACACTTTGCATTAGGATTGTAGTAAAGAGAGGAGGTGTTGGGCTTTTGAGGAGGATCCCTTAAAGTTATTAGCTCCTCTTTCAGTAAATGTTGTAATGCCTGAGATAATGGCATATTGATCTTCGTAAATTGTCTTCTCGGAGCGTCTGGCCTATGCTGAATGCCCTATTGTTATTGTTGAACAGGTGCAAGATTAGAAATTAGCACTGCTCTTATAGAATGATTGTGGTCATTTTTAACACGACCCTTCTGGCCATAAACAACACTGGTCTCCTTCTTACCACTGAATGTCTTCTTCACAGCACTTGAAGACGCAACCACTAAAAGTTTTCCGCTCTTGATACCACTTTCGACATTTTCTCCAATTAGAATCAGCTCAGTGAAACCAAACGAGGAGCTTCCAATCAGGTGGTTAAATAATGGCCTTGTCAACGTGCCCATGAACATATCCACCAGCTCCCTATCAGACAGTGGAGGTTAAACTCGTCCAGTGATAACACGAAAAGATATAGCATTTCCCGCTCGAGTTACATAGATTAAATTTCTGACTCTCTGTTTACTATGTCACATTTTATCCCTTTTTGTAGTTTTTGAAACATATTTCAGGTACTTAGCTTTTTCAAGGCATAAATGAGAAAAGGAAGAAAAAGAATGGAAAAATGAAGAATAAATGACTATTTAGTAGCAAAACGCAGCATTCTGTAAATCAGAAGCGTGCCGCCCGCCATAGCACCTGCCGACCTTCGTAAGTTGGAAAAGTGTGCCCCTTGGCACACTTCATGTCCTGACTGACACATATTCAATATGTGTTCCCCACGTCACAACACATAGCACGCTCGCCACGATACATAACAGTTATGAACATCTCTCTGTTTGACGCATTAAACACATGTTCACCTGGATTTTCTCCACGCTTCAAGAACGAGAATTATGGGACGTTTCCTATTTTCTCTCACCATTTGGAATGCATAAAAGGGAATCAGTTACCAACTTGAAAGCTCTCACAACCTGCTACTATTTTTTTACGTTTCTACATTGCTACTTTGTTTTGGTTTTTATTATTCTAATTTCATAACTTTCACTATTTTTACTTTTCTACTTTTTGTAGTATTCCGTAAGCAATAAAAAACCCACCATCAAAGCAGTATTTTTTCCATATCAGAGAAATACTACAACACTGGTTTGTTTCCAGACTACCAGAATTTGCTTACGATTACTTCAATTTAATTCGAGATATTTTTACTATAATTCAATCCTGCCGGCTTGTGGAGGATACGCATTACTCGGAATTAATCGCTTTGTTATTCACTTTCAGGTTACTATTTTAATAAGCATAATTTATTTGTTTCCTACCATGCATGCGTTGTTGAATTTACGTTTTAATTTTATGTTGTTCTGTGAAAAATCATGTCTATCTAGATTCCCTGATACCAGTATGTAAAACTTAACCGAAAGGATTCGGTAATTAATTGGCATTATTATTTTTTACAAAAAAAGCACTTTTCTGGTTTTAATTTCCAATTGAATATTGAATTGTTTTTGTACAGAAGTAAGAGACAGTCTAAGGTTAAAATCAACAGAGCGGAAGTTTGAGGTTTTAACCAGATAGTGGTTATTAAAACATTAATTTTAAAAACAGCGGAAGCGCTTTAAAGTTAATTGGACCTTATTTGTTTTCAAAAAATACTTTTGAGTTTTAAATGAAACAGCGGAAGCGCTCATTTCGAGCTTAACTGATATGATCTGATTCAATAAAAATGAAGTTTGAGACAAGGGTTTTTAAACAAATAGTTTTCACTGAAGCTATGTTTTAATACTAAAAACAAATGTCAATGACTTACTGAACCCCTTAAGTTGACGAAATACATACCGGTGTCCCGTTATTAATTATTAGACTTTAGTTAATTCCCGATTAAACCCAAACACCCAAGTTTTATAATTAGCCTTAGCTTTACATAGTGACCCTAAGATAACAGTCGTTTTGACCATCAGTTCTTGTGGGTTCGATATCTTTTAAAACTATGCGATAAGACAGTGCACTTGCAGCCACTACGCCCGACAGACTCATAAGGTCGCGATCATCCAGCTAGATTTCTCCACTTTTGGGCATTCTTTGAACCCTTCATTTGAGCCCATAGTCATGTTTTGTAATTGCATGCGAGTTTGTGTAAGTTCAGCATTGTATTGATATTGCTTGTAAAAAGTAGCAGCCAAGTCTTCCCAAGTACGAATGTTGGTTCCCTCCAGCTGATAAAACCACTCGAGTTGTGTACCAGACAAACTTTCCTGAAAGAAGTGAACCCGTAACTTTCTGTCAGCAGTATGGGGTTGGATCTTCCGAACATAGGACCTCAGATGAAGTTTGGGACAAGAAACACCATCATATTTAGCAAAAGTGGGGACCTTGAACTTGTGAGGGATAACTACCACGGGAATAAGACCTAGCTCTTCAAAATCCAATCCAGGCACTTTCTAGATTTCCATGGCCTTAAGGCGATCTTCCAATTGTTTGTATCTATCATCTGCGGGAGGATAATGTTCATCAGAATAGTCTTCTTCCTCATGAATTTTCTCAGAACCTTGATTGGTTCCACCTTCAGCCTTAACACTTCTACCGTCTTCCTCTTAATTGTCATCTGCATCAGAGGAGATATCATCAGTTTGAACTGGTTAAGAGGGACCTTTGAATCTTATCCCTATATTGAGGATATCAACTGGCTTCCGAGTCTTCTTCTTTTTGGGGGTGAGCGCCATTATATCTTTCTGCCCCCGGGCTAAGTTCAAGAGCGTTTCTTGAAATTGGGAATTTTGTGCTTGGAGTTCCTTAACAGTTTGTTCTAGAGCCATCTTTTACTGAAATAAACAGCAAGAAAATGAGAAAACCTGCTTATAGAGTACCTATTATGTGATGATATGCATGATATTCAAATGCAAGTGCAATGTTTTCAAGGACCGTTGCGGGATTTAAATTTGTTTAAACAAAAGGAAACAAAAGAAATTTTAGTAACAAGCTCAAATTATAATTGCTTTCAACAAAAAGAGTTACAAAACAGCAAAATATGAATTCAAGTCTCCCATGGACGCTTCCTCTTTGTGTTGACGTATGCATTAAGGCTTTGTTCTTCGTGGATTCGTTTCATAAGCTCCAGTACTTTCTTTTCATTAGCATAGAACTCAGCCTCAAAGGTATCCTTTTCTTCCTTAAGCTGAATCCAGGCCTTTTGTAGTTCTTCGAAGTCGGTAGGCATATAGGGATGAAGAACGATATGAGAAACATCCCCTTCAACAACAGGCTCTACGATCACTGGTAGGATATCATGATATGGCATTTTAAGATTTTGAGAACGAGACAGAACCCATCTAAGGTAAGGCTCTAGAGGAATGGAATTCTTGTGTCCCAAAGTCTTACTATTAATCTTATTGACCATGCCCCAAGCACGTATAAACCTTTGATGGTAATTTTGAGGATCTTTCTCATAGTCGAACATAATACCCTGGATGAGCATATCACGAGGACCGTCCCTTCGAGCATAACCAAACAGACATAGAGCTAGAGAAGGGTTGTAAGTGATGCCCCTCTTATACCAAGGAGTGGTACATTATGTAATTCCCCATAATGATCAATAATAGTGACATCTGCCTGAGATCGAGAACACCAATGAATATTTGCATGAGTGAGTAACATCAACCTTTGAGACCACCTCAATCCTTGTTTATTCTTTATCACTGATCGGGGAAGGTGCAAAATAAACCATCTGGACAGTAGAGGGAGGAAACACATAAGAGTTCCGTGCTTCTTCATAGTACGAGTGTGGAGGGAATGCAGGACATCTCCAAGCAAAGTAGGTACTGGATTATGAGTGAGAAATATTTTGATGGCATTCACATCTATGAATTGGTTCGAATTAGGGAATAGTACCAAACCTTATATCAGCAAAGCCAACATATCCTCAAAAGCACGAAAATTCATGGCATCTAGAAACCACTGAGCCTTCTCTATCAAAAATTTAGGAGAAAAACCCTTGACTCCATTCCTTATTTTCCAATTAGATACAGTGTTTAATCGTTTCAGATGTAAGGCTACTGCAACATCTTCAAGTTTCAGAACTTCCTATAGACTAGTGAAGGGTATCTGGTCAAGAATAGGCACTTCGAGCAACTTAGAGAATTCTTCCATTGTGGGAACCAAATGATAATCCGAGAAGGTAAAACAGTGATGCTTCGGATCAAAGAACTGGAAAAGAACGCTCATCATGTCTTCTTAGAAGCCAGTAGTAACCAAACTGAGTAGAAGACCATGCCACTTGGTGAATTGAGAATTGTCGGGAACCTTTGATACTAATTCCTCAATCTTGGAAGGTATCCTTATGAAGTTGATCTGGATGGTATTCCTACGACGGGAAGCCATGACCCTGCAACACAGAACAAAGATAAATTCCCTAGGTCCTTGAAATGGTTAGTCATGATATGATGTTATGTTGTTATGATGTTATGATGTCATGTTCAAATAGATAATAAAACACAAGAAAAGCACACAAAGGCCTTAGGTTTAAGGATTGCATGAGGTTTTTACGTAAGTACCCTCTTGAAGTTTAGTTGGCTCAACCTATCCTAAAGAAGTAACTGGGTTCTAGGGATCTCAATATCACTGATTTTTCCCACAAGTTTTGTCTAGCACGACAACTGACTTGCCACCAAACAAAACCTGAGAGTCGAATCTCAATGAGCGTAGCATCAAGTATCAACCAACTTCAGATTGCACCAAAGCCGGCTATCTCACTACCTTTTAATGGTTAAGTTGGGTCAATTAAGGTTCTAAAGGTCAGTTACTGCTTATGACACCACACGGCAGCCTAGTATTCTCCTCGATTGACTCGAGGGACACTAGTACAAACCAATGTGTCGCACTAATGTAGCCATCACTTCAACCATATCGGTATATACCGTATAGTATTGCAACTTACCTAAAATGCCCCCAGATCCGGGTGTAGGATCTTTGCAAGAAGATAAACCCGAGCAAGCTCCAAAATGTAAAGCACACAAGACAAAACAAGGAAATCACTTAAAATGATATAACTCTAAAGGTAACCCCACTTTTAGTTCTCCCAAGCAGAGTCATCAGTTCTGTAATACGGTGGGAAAACTGACTTGGTTTTGCATTTTATCGCAAATGTTGCGGATAGCAAGAGTCGCCACCGACTTTTCTTTTATACAATAAGGAAAGGGTGAAAAGAACAGGAAAGACCTTGAATATTTTGAGTTCGAGGGGTAGGTTATGAAAAGGGAAGGTGTTAGCACCCTTTTCATCTGTAGTTATCTACGGGCTCTTAATCGCTAGCTTACTTTATTTTGAAAATGCTTTGTGAATGTGTGTTTGAAAAGTATTTTGAAATAAATGCCTAAGTACGGTAACTTTGTGATGATTCTTGTATCAGTTAAGAATATGTACAAAGTGTTTGTTTTTGAAAATATTTCAGAGAAAGTGCTTGTGAAAAAGATATTTTGAAATGTTCGCGAGCAAGCGATTAAGAAATATCTACTACTCAAAGTCTTTCGTGTTATTTTCCTCATCCTTTAGATAGTTCTATCCTACCATTAGTTAGTAGAAAGATCTATCGTTGGATGTGAAGGGACAGACGCAGGTCATCATACAGTCATAAAGGTAACTCGTAGGGGAACTTTAGAAATTTATCATAAGGGACTAAGATCATTTATCGAAGGCAGCATGGAAGGGTCTACAAGGGACTACGATTTTTTTAACCGATGGTCTTTTCTAAAGTGTCCCCACGTTCGAGGGACATGACTGTGTTTCCAAAGGCAACAAGTGAGGTCACCCTAGAGGTGAAAGTGTGAAAAGTGATTCATATTCAGTTATTTTGATCTTGCAGTTAAGGTTTTCTACGATTGTTTTTATGTCTTTCCATACAAACCCTAATTACTAGCAAAATCATATAGCAATAATGAAAAACAGTAAAGTGCGGGAAATAAAATTCTACACTATTACAAGGCTTTAGGAGTGGCGGTACAAAAAATAAAACCGGGGGAAAAGAGTAAACCATAATTAAACTATTGCAACCGTAAGCAGTTACATAATTAGAAAAATAACGTGAAAGTAATAAAGTACGCGAAGCGGTAAAAAGAAAAATAAAAGAGAAAATTGTTTTGTGATTCGTCTTGATGAAAAAGTTTGATGATTAACCTAAAACCTAATTGATTTTAATTAATTAAAAAAGAAAAAGTTAATTAAATTAAATAAAACTCTAAAATCTAAGTTGATTTTAATTTAATTAAGAAGACCTAAAAATTAAATTAGGGTTGATTTTAATTAAAAAACCTAAAACTAAATTAGGGTTTGTTAAGAAAAATCAAAGGTTTGTGAAAAATGTTAGGTTTTATGAAAAAGGAAGAAAAATAAAGGAAATGACAAGAAGAATAGAGAATTGTTGCAAAAAATAACCAAATGGTAGGGGTGGGTGTTGAACCCACGCCCTCAGGACCTTCCAGCAACATAATCACCACCAGGACAAGCGCGCCTTGGTGTTAGGATCTGGTCTCAGTGTGTTTTGTATTCTACCCTGCAAAATATGAAAATATTAGGAAAATAAAGTGGCAAACGGCTAGATCGAACCCAGACCCTTTTACACAAATGATTTAACGCGCACGCTTCTACCGCTAGGGCGAGTGTACATCCATTAATTTATATCAAACCATAAATATATATGTTGTACCCCAAAATTTTCCCTCCTATTTTTCTCAAGACATTCTTTCAAGGCTCCTCAAAAACTCAAGACACTCAAGGGTTGACCAGTCAGATGCTCCTCCTAAGCCCAAAGGTCTACAACTAGGGTTTTGAGTTTCTCAAGGAAATTTGGGTTGCTCTCAAGTGGCTTTCATGGTTATTAATAGGTCCTCAACAAGTTTCATGTTAAGTTTCAAGGCCTACATCACAAGTTTGCTCAGTCAATGACTCAAATGATTGAAAATCAACTATATTGGTCAAAAAGTCAACTATGGTCAACATATAGTCAAACTTCAAGATTTTTGGTCAACATCAACATTTTGAAGTGATATTCATAATTTGATCAAGGGTTGATCATGATTCCCCAAGGAAAGCTCTCAAATCATCAAAAGTCAAGATTTGTCAAATTAGGGTTTCCTTAGGAGAAGTCAACTAAACTTTGACCAAGCATAACTTTTACATACTTTATCAACTCTTCCCCAACCAAAGCCCATTTTGAAGAAAATTAAATTCCCTACAACTTTGCTTTTATTCTAAAGTCCAAAAGATGTTTCATTTGGAAGATATAAGATCACACATTATAGGTCACTTTCAAAAGTCAACAAAAGACACTTTTTTCCAAGGAAACTTACATCAAGATAATTTCTTCAATACCAAAACTTATCAACATATAGATTGTAGAGGACATATTAAGATTTCCAAAAAGTCCAAGATCATCTTCAAAATTTGAAAATTGGGCAAGTTATGAGTTGCACAAGTTGGGCAATTTTTAAGAAATACATGAAATGCTAAATGTGCATACTTGAAATTTTGGACTTGTGACCTAACTTTTTGGACTTCAAACATGTCCGTGACCTTGCAAAAGACTCCTAAAATCAATCTTACTTTGTCTTGTATTTCCTTATTATTTTATTTATATTTATTTTGTTTTTATTCAAATTAATGAAAAATAAATTAAATAAAATCACAAAATTCATGGGCCATTAATTCGTGAAAGGTACATCACAAATGTCCAGGTTCATGCAGCATCAAGAAAGGGCAAGAATCACTCATTTTTGGCAAGCTTTAAATGTGTTTTATTCTTGTCTCAAAGGCCATCATGGCTTGGTTTTCCTTCCATATTTATCTACTCCTCTCTTCCATCTATATAAAGCACTACAAGGAAGTCCAAAGGGAGCACAAAATTCCTCTTCAAAAATCTCTCCAGAAGCTCTTCACAAAACTCTATCAAACTCTCAAAAATTCCTCAAATTGCCAAAATTTGCAGCTGCTTTTCCAGGCATAATCAATCTAAACCAGTGATCAAACCTTACTTCTGAGATTCCCGGGAGTCTCCCCAGATCCAAGAACACGTCCATCCGTGCTTAGAAGGCCACTCACGAACTCATCGGTGGTAAAAGTTTTGTTCATTTTTGTATAATCGGTTGCAGGGCTATTTAACATTTTTTTGTGATATAGTTGAATTCATATTAGAGAACATGACATGAACTAGTGATTGCATGATGTTTTGACTTTAGAATCACGCTCATCATGAACTCTCACATCAACATCATTTTATCCAGATCCAGCAGTCCAAATCTGAGCACCCACGATAGGCCTCATGGGAGAGATGCATAGGATTCTGAAGATTTTTCCTCCAGCGCCTGGGCCAATGTTGTTGGGCCAATTGATTTCTGATTCTCACACCCCCTAATTACTTATTTTTTAACTTGGCCCAATTTAACTTTTTTTGTCTTTTTCTTTTATTATTTGTTTTCTTTTACTTCAATTATTTCTTCTTTATAACAAAAACAAAAAAAAATCATCAAAAAAAAAATATTAGACTTAGATATTTATTAATTAAAATTAATTTTAATTAATTATTTAATCATATTTTTTTAATTAATTAAATTAATTAGAATTAGGTTTTCTTTAATTTAATTTAATCATTTTTCCTAAAACAAAAACAACAAAAACATTTCTTTTTATCACTTAGATTTTTTAGGTTATCTTTACATCTTTCTCTTTTCTTCTTCGCATGTTCATCTTATTTTATTCGTATCATTTTTTACAGTTATGTAATTGTACATGGGATATAATAGACTTTAACTAGGACCTTTTACTTTTTATTCCCCATTTTTGGTTTGTAATTTCCCACATCCCAAAGCGATGTAATAGCGTAGATTCATTTTCCACACTTTATTTCCCGTACTTATATATAATTAACTGCTAGATGTATGCTAATAAGCTTGTATGGAAAGACTTAAAAACAAATGTTATCAAACCTAACACTCAAGATAAACATAACTGAAATACAACACACTCGCACATACGCACCTCTAAGGTACCTCCACTTGTTGCCTTCGGAATAAAACAGTCATGTCCCTCGAACGTGGTACACTTTAGCAAAGACCCTCGGTTAAAAAGATCGTAGTCCCTCGATGACCCTCTAATACTGCCTTCGATAAACGATCTAGTCCCTTATGATAAAATTGTTAAAGTGCCCTACGAGTTGCCTTTATGACTGTACGATGACCCGCGCCTGTCCCTCTAAACATCTAACGACAGGGCTACCCACCAACTAATGGTGTAATAGCATTATCTAAAGGAAAATAGGAAAAGAACAAAGACCATTCAAGTAGGTAGACAGCTTGTAGTTGCTACTCACAAAAACAAACAAAACAATTTTTCACACATACACAAACCATTTTCTAAATATTTTTAAAGACAAGAAACGCTTTTTATATGTTCTCAAAGATACGAGAAATATTACAAAGTTCGCCGCACTTAGGCATCTTTTCAAAATATTTTCAAAACACACTTACACCAAAAAATGATTTTCAAAGTGAGCTAGCAACTAAGAGTCCGTAGATAACTATGGATGGAAAGGGTTCTAACACCTTCCATTTCCATAACCTACCCCCCTTACTCTGAAAATAATCTTGAAAGGTCTTTCCTGTTCTTTTCACCCTTTCCTTTATAGGATAAAAGAAAAGTCGGTGGAGACTCTTGCTAACTGCAACATTTGCAATAAAATGCAAAACCAGTAAAGTCAGTTCTCCTACCGTATTACAGAACTGACGACTCTGCTGAGGAGTGGAGAAACTAAAAGTGGTGTTACCTTAGAGCTAGATCATATTTGAAATGCTTTCCTTGTTTGATTTGTGTGCTTTATCTTTCGGGTTTATGTTTGCGTTATTGTTAAAGATCCTATACCCGGATTTGAGGCACTTTTAGGTAAGTAGCAATAGATCGGGGAGATTGTACGGCGTATACCGATACGGTTGAAGTGATGGCTACTTTAGTGCGACACATTGGTTGGTACTGGTGTCCCTTGAGTAAGTCAAGGAGAATGCTGGGTTGCCGCGTGGTGTCATAAAGCACTAACTGATCGTAGAACCTTAGTTGACACAACTTACCCATTTTAAAGTAGCGGGATAGTCGGATTTGGTGCAGAGTGAAGTTGGTTGATACTCGATGCTACACTCATTGAGGTCAGACTCTCGGGATATTTCAGTCGCAATTTAGATGCTTGAGCTAAAACAACGCCTGAGAGAAAGATCAGTGATATTGAGGCTCCTAGAACCCGGTTACTTATTTTAGGACAAGTTGAGCCAACTAAACACTTCAAGAGGGTACTTACCTACAAAATCCATACAAGCCTAAATCTAAGGCTACTTGTGTGACTTGTTTGCTTTCATTATCTAATAACTTGAACTCCTTTCTGGGCTTTGTTTGTATTCCTTGTAGGACTTGTTTGTAGTCATTATCCAATAACTTGGATTTGCTACAAGACTTACTTGTCTTCGTCACCTTACACTTTTGCTTGGTGTATAATATACACATCATAACATCATACCATAGCATGTCATTAACCATTTCAAGGATCTCAAGGGCATGTGATGCAGGTTATCATGAACTAGACGCCTAGCAAAGGGTAGGAGGATTTATTTTCCTCTAACCAAAGGCCGCCAAAGTATGATGAACCAGACAACTATCAAGGGGCAAGGGGATTTAATTTCCTCTAGTCGACGCCGTCAAAGCACGATGTCTTGAGTCAGAGGCTATGACCCACTCGACATGATGAGCTTGATTCTTGTAAAAGGGTATTCAATGATACAAAGTTATTTCGTCAAAGCTGCAATCAAAATTCAAACATCTTTTTGTGTTTACCCCGCGAGATCCTTGAAAACATTACATGCATGTAATTATATAACAGGTATTCTCAAGGCAAGTTTCTCATTTTCTCGTTGTTTATTTCAGCAAGGAAGATGGCTCCCGAACAGAAAGACAGAGATCTCCAAACTCAAGATGCTTAGTTCAAGGAATTGTTACTGAATCTATCCAAGGGGCAAGAAGAACTGAAAGCACTCCTCACTGAGAACATGACCAAGAAAAATCCTGAGGACAACAAGGATGACCGATTGGAACAACTGCAAGCTGAGGTAGCAAGGATGAGAATCCAAATGAATAACTAGACGGCTCTTATCCAAAACTTAGCTCGGGGACAAGAAGAGTTAAGAATCCTCATCAGCAAACTTCGTCAGGACAAATACGACTGTATGGGACAAACTGCTTAGGGCCTAATCAATGATCAACCTCTCTTGGTAGATAGTAAATTGGGTGATATGTTTGTGAGGGAGCATATTAAAAATAAAATCATAAGCAGTGAGATTCAGGGAACTGCATCTTCAAGAACTCAGAAGGAGTTCAGTACTGTGTACGATCAAAAGGGTCGCAATAAGAGTGATCTCAGCCTATTTATGGGGGAAGTACGAACCTCTAATCCAGCATCGTTGCAATAACAACGACAAGGCAATCAGGGTAAGCAGGACACGCCCAAAAGGCAATTCACCAAAATCAACATGTCCTTGGCTCAAGTATTGCAACACATGTTGAAGATGGAGTTGATAACATTAAGGGATCCTCCTCAAAACCCCGATACCTCCTCTCCTAAGTACAATCTGAATGTGAAGTATGCCTACCATTCTAATAGTCCTGGGTACGACACCGATAGTTGTTGGTCTTTGAAAAACAAGATTCAAGATTTGATTGACAACAAGGAGATTGAATTTGACCCTCATAAAGCTCCCAATGTGATCGCTGCTCCCATGCCAAATAATGGCCAAGATTGAGAGCGTTTATTTCATTTGAATTCTCAAATTGTAATTTCTTTTGATTGTTCGAACACTTATTTTATGTCAAACTTTGTTATTCCATTAATGCATTGCATATGTTTGTCTTGAATTAATCCATTCGTTTTCACTATATTTAAACTATGCTTTTACTTCCTTTTTTGTGATATTCAAATCTCAATTAAAAAACTGTAAGCCTTTAGAGGAAGGATGACGAAAAAGATACCACAATCTCTACAATATACTTTTGAACAGACCTGGCTGACGATGTACAGGCGTTGTTTCAAATCCTAAACAATGGAGTTATAAGGAAGATAATCCCTAGTCAACCCCTTTGAGCCTAAGAAGTAGGAGTTTTCTTTTTTACACAAATTGAAACCTTTAATCATAACCTAGGGCAGGGTACTTTCTCGGTTAATTCAATGGTGCATTCAATCGCAAGCTTTCCCTTCGTACACGACAAGTAGTGTCAGAGGTATCCTTCCAAAACAAAATATGGTGATGGTTCCACATAATTATTAAAACAGGAAGTCATTTTATCTCAAAAGAAAAGCCCGCTAAGTCAAAACCTATGAAGGAGACTTAAGGAAAAAACTGGGGCATCCCGCTGACTGTAATCACAAAAGAAACAATTCAGGCAAAAGGTAGGGATAATCAAATCAAAAAAAGAGGTCGCTATAAATCCTCAACAAAAAGATAAGGTTACAAAAATGAGTGCCTTCTCAAATAAACTTTCAGTATCCGAACCATCATCAGAATACCAGGGCAAAGATTCCAGAATCAATTGGGATCTAAACGCACAATTAACTGAGTATAAGACTGAAGAATATCATGCATAACAGGTTGGGTACAAACAAAGTTTGAGCCTTTATCCTTTGTTTCTTAAACCGTGAACCAGGCCATGTTACAACCCTTAAAAGTACTAACTGAAGCATGGGTTAGTTCGAAAGCATATTGTTACAAAAGGTATCCTGACTCCTGTAAGGTTTACATTTTTAAATGACATTGTTTGTATATGACTAATTGTTCGACATTAGATAAATTCACACGATGAATATTCAATGAACTAAAATCCTCTCAATGAACAGAATCACCTCAAATGGAAAGACATTTCCAATAACAGGCCTTTCATAATCAAGGGGCATGACATGATGTCCAATTGATCTGGGGGCAGTCGATTCAAGATTCAAGGAATCTCTCAAAAGTGTCGAATAGCCAGGGGAAGATCTCCATCTAAATCACTTGGGGAATTGGACATCGATTCAAGGAAAGGATCACGTATGATCGAGCAAACATCTTTCTAGCACTGCTACGACACTTACTGCTATGGACAGTGACAATTCTCTGCACCCGGTGAACGCAGACATAGTCGGAAAATACTACGTATGAAAAAGACTCGCTAGGTTGACTGGCCTAGGCAAAAATAAGGGCATTCCAGCAAACCAAAAGAGTTCGGGCAAAAATTAGGGATATATAAATAAAATTGTACACCCGACTAGTCGAAAACCTGAAAAGGCAGCTTGGGCAAAAAAGGGTATCCCAGTGGACTGAAAATCTGAAAGGACAGTCCAGGAAAAAGTTAGGGATTAAAGCGTATGACTATGTCCCATCATCTCGTCACTTGTCCATCAGTAGAAGACTTATCGCCCTGATAAACATTCACTAAGGGCTCTAGAAGTAGAGGTATGTTCAAGTCTCCACGGATCCCCACAGAGCCACTTCCATGAGATTATCCCCACAGAGTAATCTTCACAAGTTCATACATTCCCTGCAATTTCTATGGCATATTGCTCTGGCTGATAAAGGAGTATGATCTTCTCCCCAGAAATATTACCAACCTATGGAGTTTCGACCAGTACAGTTCATGGAGTTTCTCTTCCCCAACTGAGCTTGTTCCTCCAAGGTTGTAAAACCCCTTCAGACTTCTGCTCTCCAACAGAGTTCATTTCCTTAACAAGGGTGTTTCCTCAGCAAGAGTATTTCTCCATCAATAGGGTTTATTTCCCCAAACATATTCTTTTCCAGATACGGTTTAGATACAGTCTAGATATAGATTCATTCTGATACTCATTCTAGATCTACTTCTAGATACAGTTCAGATACAATCTGAATATAGATTCATTCTGGCACTCATTCCAGATCATCGTCTAGATACAGTTCAGATACAGTCTAAATATAGATTCGTCCTGACACTCATTCTGGATCCAATTCTAGATACAGTTCAGTTACAGTCTAAATATAGATTCATTCTGACACTCATTCCAGATCCATTTCTAGATACAATTCAGATACAATCTAAATATAGATTCATTCAGACACTCATTATAGATACAGTTCAGATATGATCCAGATATGGATGTTATTCTGATACTCATTCAGTACATCTTCCAGATACAGTTCAGATACGATCCAGATATGGATGTCATTTTGATACTCATTCAGTGAATCTTCCAGATATGGTTTAGATACAGTCCAGATATGGACATCATTCTGATACCCATTCAATATATCCTCAGATATAATCAAGGCATAGATTTATTCTGACACTCCCCAACTTGAGTGTGCTTCTACCACAAATCACTGACTAAATTCCTCTCCCCAGTGAAGTCGTCACTATCCTCAGGGAGTTTCTATGGAACCTGAAACTGCCAGATGTCAGTCAACTTTATCCTCCTTAGGCGAGTCAGAAGGAATATTCATCTCTTTTATCCCCAATAAGGGTATAAGCTCCCTAATAGAGCAATGAACAACCAATGTTCTTAAAATCTTCTCCCCAAGCAGGAATTAACATTCTCCAATAGAGTTTCCTAAAGAAAAAGCAAAAAATAATATTCCTCAGCGGAGTCTTCTCAAAACAGCAAACAGGAGTCCCCATCGGAAATAATCCCCAGATGATCGAAGATATACATACTCTTCATCTCCAGCAACAGTCAGGGATTTATTTTGCCCAGAATAAGATGTTTCTCAAATTTACGAATGCACTTCAATAAAATTTCACATTCACCATCATTTACCAATAGCATAACATATGCATACGAAACACATATATCACATTCTTATTTATTTTGAGAACATCATTATGCAATGCATTTCATACATCATGACATTGCATACATATAACCCTTTATCTTTTCAGGTAAAGTCTATAAATAGATGAATATCATCAACTATCTACATGACCAGCCAAATTTCTTCAGAAACTAAATTCTGACAAGTATTTCCCTCAAAGACTTTCCCCAGAAAGTCATTCTGAAAAAAATATCTCTTCTAGATGAAGTCATGCGTAGACATCTTCTAGTGTATCATTCAGACAAAATCATGCACGGATTCCTTCTGGTACCCTTTGAAGTAGTAGTCGCCATAGATTCCTTCTGGTACCCTTCGACGTAGTAGTCGCCATAGATTCCTTCTGGTACCCTTCGGAGTAGTAGTCGCCATAGATTCCTTCTGGTACCCTTTGAAGTAGTAGTCGCCATATATTCCTTCTGGTACCCTTTGAAGTAGTAGTCGCCATATATTCTTTCCAGTAACTTGTTGAAGTAGTAGTCGCCATAGATTCCTTTTGGTACCCTTTGAAGTAGTAGTCGCTATAGATTCCTTCTAGTACCCTTTGAAGTAGTAGTCGCCATAGACTCCTTCTGGTACCCTTTGAAGTAGTAGTCGTCATAGATTCCTTCTGGTACCCTTTGAAGTTGTAGTCTCCATAGATTCCTTCTAGTACCTTGTTGAAGTAGTAGTCGCTATAGATTCCTTCTGATACCCTTTGAAGTAGTAGTCGCCATAGATTCCTTCTAGTACCCTTCGAAGTAGTATTCGCCATAGATTCCTTCCAGTATCTTATAAAATAGTAGTCTCCATAGATTCCTTCTGGTACCCTTTAAAGTAGTAGTCACCATAGATTCCTTTTGGTACCCTTTGAAATAGTAGTTTCCATAGATTCCTTCCAGTACCTTGTTGAAGTAGTAGTCGCCATAGATTCCTTCTGGTACCCTTTGAAGTAGTAGTTGCCATAGATTCCTTCCAGTACCTTATTGAAGTAGTAGTCGCCATAGATTCCTTCTGGTACCATTTGAAGTATAGTCGCCATAGATTCCTTCTGGTACCCTTTGAAGTAGTATTCGGCATAATTCCTTCTGGTACCCTTTGAAGTAGTAGTCATCATAGACTCCTTCCAATACCTTGTTAAAGTAGTATTCACCATAGATTCCTTCTGGTACCCTTTGAAGTAGTAGTTGCCATAGATTCCTTCTGATACCATTTGAAGTAATAGTCGCCATAGATTCCTTATGGTACCCTTTGAAGTAGTAGTCTCCATAGATTCCTTCTGGTACCCTTTGAAGTAGTAGTCGCCATAGATTCCTTCATGTACCTTGTGAAGTAGTAGTCACCATAGATTCCTTCTGGTACCCTTTAAAGTAGTAGTCGCCATAGATTCCTTCCAATATCTTGTGAAGTAGTAGTCGCCATAGATTCCTTCTGATACCTATTGAAGTAGTAGTCGGGTGTAGACTCCTTCCAATACCTATTGAAGTAGTAGTCGGGCATAGACCCCTTCCATATACATCTCATAAAGACCAAGTCAATCATAGACTTATTCTTATATTTCTATCAACTGTTACTTTGGATGGTATTAATAAGCCCATCTATGAAGAATCTCCATCACCTTTGGATGGAATCTATAATCCCATATCCGAAAATTCTCTATCACCTCTCTGAATGGAATCTTTAAGCTCATTCCTGGCACAATCAACCAACAATGTTACTTCTTGCAAAGGCGAGTGCAAATTTATAGGCACTTAGGTGTTCAATCATCTTCTACCTTCAAGTCACGAATGGCGATCATGCCAATCTAAATCTTCAGGTTTAAGAAGATTTAACAGGGGCAGCTGTTGTACCCCAAAATTTTCCCTCCCATTTTTCTCAAGACATTCTTTCAAGGCTCCTTAAAAACTCAAGACACTCAAGGGTTGACCAGTCAGATGCTCCTCCTAAGCCTAAAGGTCTACAACTAGGGTTTTGAGTTTCTCAAGGAAATTTAGGTTGCAAAAGTCTCAATTGGCTTCCATGGTTCTTCATAGGTCCTCAACAAGGTTCATGTCAAGTTTCAAGCCCTACATCACAAGTTTGCTCAGTCAACAAATGATTGAAAATCAACTATATTGGTAAAAAAGTAAACTATTGTCAATATACAGTCAAACTTCAAGATTTTTGGTTAACATCAACATTTTGAATTGATATTCATCATTTGATCAAGGGTTGATCATGATTCCTCAAGGAAAACTCTCAAATCATCAAAAGTCAAGATTTGTCAAATTAGGGTTTCCTTAGGAGAAGTCAACTAAACATTGACCAGGCATAACTTTTACATGCTTCATCAACTTTTCCCTAACCAAATCCCATCTTGAATAAAATTCAATTCCCTATAACTTTTCTTCTATTCTCAAGTCCAAAAGATGCTTCATTTGGAAGATATAAGCTCACACATTATAGGTCATTTTCAAAAGTCAACAAAAGACACTTTTTGTCAAGACAACTTACATCAAGATAATGTATTCAAAAGCAATAATGATCAACATAGATATTGTGGGGGACATCTTGAGCTTTCTAAAAAGTCCAAGATCATCTTCAAAAGTTGAAAATTGAGAAAGTTATGAGTTTCACAAGTTGGGTAATTTTTAAGAAATGCATGAAATGCTAAATGTGCAAACTTGAAATTTTGGACTTGTGACCTAAATTTTTGGACTTCAAACATTTCCATGACCTTGAAAAATACCCCTAAACTCACTCTTATTGTCTTGTATTTTCTTATTATTTTATTTACATTTATTTTGTTTTTATTCAAATAAATGCAAAATAAATTAAATAAAATCACAAAAATCATGGGCTATGCATATGGGTTGGATTTGATCCACTTTGGAGCCCATTAATTCGTGCAAGGGACATCACAAATGTCCAGGTTCATGCAGCACCAGGAAAGGGCAAGAATCACTCTTTTTTGGCAAGCTTTGAATGTGTTTTATTTTTGTCTCAAAGGCCATCATTGCTTGGTTTTACTTCCATATTTATCTACTCCTCTCTTCCCTCTATATAAAGCACTACAAGGTAGGCCAAAGAGAGCACGGAATTCCTCTTCAAAAATCTCTTCAAAGCTTTTCACAAAGCTCTACCAAATTCTCAAAAATTCCTCAAAATTGCCAAAATTCGCAACTGCTTTTCCAGGCACAATCAATCCAAACCAGTGATCAAACCTTACTCCTGAGATCCCCAAGAGTCTCCCCAGATTTAAGAACACGTCCAACCGTGCTTAGAAGGCCATTTATGAATTCACCGGTGTTAAAAATTTTGTTCATTTTTGTGTAATTGGTTGCAGGTCTATTTAACTCTTTTTTGTGATACAGTTGCATTCATATTAGAGAACAGGACATGAACAAGTGATTTCATGATGTTTTTTATGTTAGAATCACGCTCATCATGCAATATCACATAAACATCATCATATCTAGATCCAGTAATCCAGATATGAGCACCCACGATAGGCCTCATGGGAGAGATGCACAGGATCCTAAAAAACTTTCCTCCAGCACCTGGGCTAATGTTGTTGGGCCAATTGATTTCTGATTCTCACACCCCCTAATTACTTGTTTTGTAGCTTGGCCCAATTTAATATTTTTTGTGTTTTTATTTTTTTATTTATTTTCTTTTACTTCAATTATTTTTTCTTTATAACAAAAACAAAAAAAAAATCATCATAAAATCACAAAAAAAAATATTAGACATATATTTTTATTAATTAAAATTAATCTTAATTAATTATTTAATCATCTTTTTTTAATTAATTAAATTAATTAGAATTAGGTTTTCTTTAATTTAATTTAATCATTTTTCCTAAAACAAAAACAACAAAAATACTTCTTTTTATCACTTAGGTTTTTTAGGTTTTCTTTACATCTTTCTCTTTTCTTCTTCACACGTTTATCTTATTTTATTAGCATCATTGTTTACAATTATATAATTGTACATGGGATGTGTGATCGGTGGATCTGGAACTGACTGTTTAACGCTGGTTCGCGAAATGTCGCGGAAGCAAGAGTCGCCACCGTCTTTTATTTTCTCCAAATGGAAAGGACAAAAGCACAGAAAAATTCCTCTAAAGAGATTGCTCTCGGTTCGGGAGGTAGGTTATAGAAAGGGAAGGTGTTAGCACCCTTTCTATCCATGGTTATCCATGGGCTCTTAGATACTTGCTCAATGTGTTTTCAAAAAGTTTGCTTGCTTTTCAATTGTGGGTTTTAAAAAGTTTCTTTGAAAATTTCAGATCGACTCTTGTGTCAGAGTGTTTGAAAAATTGTTTTGAAAGCTTTTGAAAAGTGTCGGTGTGAAAAGATTTTTGTTTGTTTTTGAAGAGAGCAAGTATCTACGAGAACCTACCTACCCTAAGGAATTCGTCTGTGTAAATGTCCTTTAAAGTAGTGTCATCCCACCATTGAGAGGTAGGTAGCACCACCGTTGGAGGTGTTCGGGTCAATTCGAGGTTCGGGACATGGTGATCATCGGAGCAATAGGAAGACACCTTAGAAGCTACCCTCATGCCAGGTTCCCGGATCATGAGGACTTACTAAGACATCCTCTACTCGACGATCACCTTTCAAAAGGCAACAGTGAGGCGTACCCTAGGGGTGGTGTGTGCGGTTTGTGTGTTATTTTCATTGATATTTGTCTTTTGTCATGTCATTGTGATCTACGCTTGATTTTATTTTAGGTCCATACATTCTTTCATGCTTATTTAACAGTTAATATTTGCGAGGAAAATAAATCTAAACTATTACAAAGGGCGCGGGTCCACATCGCCAAAATTAAACCGGACCCGATTTGACGGAAAATAAATAAAGGAAATAACGGTGCGAAAAGTTAAATTGTTACAAGGCTTTGGGACATGTACATAATTATTTAAAAGAAGGAAATAAATGCGCGAAATTAAATAAATTACGAACATGGGCGTTGGACCCTTTTTGCAAAAATTAAAGTTAATGAAGAATTAAAATTAAAATTAAATGTTTTTGGTATTTTATGTTTTTTAAGATTTAAAAGGAGAAATTAATTAAAATTGACTAACCCTAATTCTAATTGTTTTTTAAACTTATTAAAAATGTTGAAGTTTTTTAACCTAATTTAACCTAAGTTAATTTACATGCACAATTTAATTATGAAAATAAATATTATTATTGTAAAAAAGGAAATTAAAAAGGAATAAAATTAACTAAACCTACTTCTACATATTTTTGGATTTTTTTTTATTAAAAAAAAGAATTAATGTTGTAACCTAATTAAACTAAATAATTACATATTAATTTATTTATGAGAATATTAAAATAAAATAATCTATTATATTTTTATCTTTTTCTGATTTTTTTGTATTTTATTATGTATTGTGAAAATAATGAATTAAACTAAAACAATAAAACAAAATAAAAATAATAATTAAAAAAAAGATATGAGAAAAATAAAACATTTGCAAACCAGGGTGGGGGTGTAGTCCCAAATGGTGAGGTCAAATTATGAGGAATCTGGCCCAACAAGCAGTGGCCTTTTTGACTTTTTGCCTAGCATGTGGATGCGTTGACCTGAGTATACGTGTTCGTTGATTCTTGTCCATTGATCTGGTTTCACTAAGTACGTGGACGTCTGGATGATGGTGGCATATCATGCACTCCACCACAAGTGCTGCATAGGAATAATTAGAGAAAAATAATATTTGAAAGTGTACAGACCTGGGACTTGAACCCAGGTCATGAAGGTCACACGCACATACACCTGCCAGCTGAGCTACAACGTTTCAATTAACATATTATAGTAAATAAATAACAAAAAGAAAAAACAACGCGTAGTGGTTAAACGCGCGAAATTTCAAACTAGCGAATCATGCTTCGCCAACACATTATCTTCTTCGCCCAGCTTTTTATTTTTCTGAAACAAAGACTCATAGGCCACGGTTTTGAAGCCGTTCTCTTAGGCTTGTTTCCAGAAAATAACGACTAGCCCTCAGTCGCTCATAAATTGAGCGCGAGGGTCGGTTTCTGTCCGTCCAAAGGCGTTTGTTCTGATGGCCAAGGTCCCAAGCCTCAATTTTGCTTTGTTTGGGAAGCCCTAACTCTGAGTCCTGAAAACCCTAAAAATCAAGTATGGCATTTCTGTGTATAACGCGTAAAAACATAATTAAATCACATGATAAGCATCAGCAAGCATCATTGAACAAGAATATGTAAACCAAATGTCATGAAAATGCTTTAAAATCAAGATGCGTGTATGCAATTTTGTGAGAAAATTTCGAGTTCTGTACAGCGATTCTTTGCCTTTTGATGAGTGTTATCAATTGGAATATGCTCAGTGAACCACAAGGAAGCCTTTGGAATGAGTATTAGGGTTTGAATGGACCTAAAAAGTTGATTTCAGTTTTGAACTTTCTTGACAATTTTCCAAGTTTTCAATGATATTTTCAGCGCAGCATTTTGTCTCCAAGGCTTAGGGTTGTGATTCTGATTATGTATGGAAGCTATTAGGTCAACAAAATTGCATAAAATCCATGGCCATAATGGTTTTCAATATTTGATTTCCTTAAGATCTTTTCCATATCTTTTCATGTGCATTTGGTGTCAATTAGCTCAAATCCAACCCAAAACTTGCCTAATTAGGATGTGCACGTGATATTGAGAGTAAAACATGCATGAAAAGATTTTTTTAGGTCAAGTTTGGTATTTTTCATGTATTTAAATAATTTAAATGAATTAATGTAAATAATAATTCAAATAAATAAATAAAAAATGAGAAAATACTTCCCTTTGGGCCAAGTGGTCGTGCATAGGCTTGGAATGATGAATCTTGGAAGAAAAATGGGCCCATTAGCAATTTTAGGTCATTTGAACCATTGTTGACTTTTCAAAATTCCCAAAAATTTCCCAACTTCCACAAGGCATAACTTGCTCAATTTTTAAGCTTTTCACATGATTTTGGACATTTTGGAAAGGTATTTTAGTCCTTTAACCAATGCCTTTGGTCCCATGTCATTTTGATTTACCAATCTCAAGTTATGGCCTTTGACTTAAAGTCCCTTTTTGTTGACTTTTGAAAATGACCTATAATGTTGAAATTGATAACTTTTTGTGAGTGCATTTCTTGGACTTGAAGTATGAAGATGAGTTGTAGGAAATGTCTTTCTCTTCAAAATGAGCTTTGGATGGAATTTTTCTGATAATCCATGTGAAAGTTATGCCCTGGTCAATTTCAGTTGACTTTTTCAACTGTCCAAATATAGTAACTTTTGCATCTCTGATTATTTCTGAGCCAAATTTTGAGAATCATGATCAAGCATTGATCAAATGATGTTTGTGGCTTCAAAATGATATGTTGACCAAAAATTTGAACTTTTGACTGCCAAATGACCATTTTGCCCCTACAGTTGACTGTAGTGCAATTTAGGGTTTTGACTGTGCAATTTTGAGCTGAATGCCTTGAAACTTGATATGAGGATGCTTGACCATCTTTGTAAGCATATGAGATTTGATTGGGCCTTTGAAAACTTCATTTTCTTGATCAGAACCCAAACCCTAGTTTTGACTGTATAGGAGATAGTTGCACTGCACAACCCTTGGGGAATTTTGTGACTTGGCTTGGCAATTTCTTGAAGAATATGGGAGGGCAAATTTTGGGGTGCAACAGTTGCCCCTGTTCAATCTTCTTAGACCTGAGGATGCAGATTGGCTGATGTGCCTTTCGTAATCCGAGGGTAGAAGATGATTGGACACTAGAGTGCCCAGAAATTTGCGCTCACATAGTAGCAGTGATGGTGGAATGGGCTTATAGATGCCATTTAGAGGTTGATGGATAGGAAGATGGGCTTATAGATTCCATCTGGATGTTGATTGCATAGGAGATTCCTTGGCGAGAACATGCATACCTGCAAAACAGAAAATGGGTACCTGACACGTTGCAGGAGCTGATTCTTAGATGCTTGGTATAGATATGTCCTGACTGGCTACAAGAGCTGAATCTGGAGCTTCAAACTGCAATGAATGAACCAGGTATGGTTACTGCCTTAGCATGAATGGTAAGAGAACCTTGGGCGACTTTAACCTCAACAACGCTCGTTGAGAAAATCTTGATGGGAATTATTATCTTTGCAGTATTGGGAAGAGAACCATAGGCAATTATAATCTGAAAGGAATGATCACCTCACTCAACGTCGGAGAGGGAAACATCTGAAAAGGACTTACCACCTCACACACCGTCGGAGAGGGAACCATAGGAGACTATCACCTCACACTCATCGTCGGAGAGGGAAACATCTGAAAAAGACTTACCACCTCACACACTGTCGGAGAGGGAACCATAAGAGACTATCACCTCACACTCATCGTCGGAGAGGGAAACATCTGAAAAGGACTTACCACCTCACACACCGTCGGAGAGGGAACCATAGGAGAGTATCACCTCACACTCATCGTCGGAGAGGGAAACATCTGAAAAGGACTTACCACCTCACACACCGTCGGAGAGGGAACCATAAGAGACTATCACCTCACACTCATCGTCAGAGAGGGAAACATCTGAAAAGGACTTACCACCTCACACACCGTCGGAGAAGGAACCATAGGAGACTATCACCTCACACTCATCGTCGGAGAGGGAAACATTTGAAAAGGACTTACCACCTCACACACCGTCGGAGAGGGAACCATAGGAGACTATCACCTCACACTCATCGTCGGAGAGGGAAACATCTGAAAGGCAATCTGGAAGCAGCATCAGAACGTCACCATATCTGGATCATATCTGAAACTATATCTAGAAGGATATCTGGAAGCAGCATCAGAACGTCACCATATCTGGTTTACATCTGAAACTAAATCGAGAAAGAATTCTGGAAGCAGCATCAGAACGTCACCATATCTGGATCATATCTGAAACTATATCGAGAAGGAACTCTGGAAGCAGTATCAAAATGTCACCATATCTGGTTTACATCTGAAACTATATCGAGAAAGAATTGCGATAGTTGGTAGTAATCATTTTTGTATTGATCTTTTTCCTGAAAAGGCAAAACATAATTGTATGCAAAATCATGATGCATGAACTGTATGTCTTTAAAATTAATGAGATTTGTGCCGTATGATGCATATGCATGCTATAATGTACGAAGGTATGATGTTTATGAACATATGTTTTCGTCTCAGGAAAATAAATCCTTGACGGGTGCCGGGAAGTCACTCCTGGGCTGATGTTGAAGAATAGCTTTGCCTCCGCTGGGGAGGATAGTTGCAAGTATACCGGTAGGAGAAGATAACTCCGTTGCGGAACAATCTTGGCAGATGGAAGATTCTGCGGGGAGAAAAAGATATTCTAGCGACCATGCTGGGAAGTACTACCCGGTGGGAAGAGGGATGCCTTGCTGATTGTTGATAGTAACTTGCTGAGGATATCCTTGTTGTTGGAAGTATTGATGGACTTCGCTGGGGTAAGAAGACTGTATCGAGGACGCTCTTTCCGTGGCTTTTGGCTGAGGATAACCCAGTTATATCCTATTGAGGAAATAACTCTTTAAATAAAGCCGGGAGACGCGTTCGTGCTCCGTGAGGATAAGCTTCCCGAATCGTCTGGGGATAAGCTTACTGCTTGGGGAGATGTATTCCAACTTTCCTGGGGAAGCTGGGTTGGACTCTCCTAGGGAGGTATTGAACTGTATTGGTTACGTTCTTCAACAGGACCTACCCTGATACCTTGGAGGATAGAACAATCAGACTGCTCAGACCAACCTTTATTGCCCCTGTTTCTTGTGGGGTGCTGATAGTTGTTGATGGACAGACCTTCTTCTGGTAGACAGATGACAAGAAGACGGGACATAGTCGTACGCTTTAATCCCTAACTTTTGCCTGGACCGCCCTTTCGGGTTTTCAGTCCACCAGGATACCCATTTTTGCCCAAGCCGCCTTTTCAGGTTTTCGACTTGCCGGGTGTACAGATTTTTTTTCATTTCATCCCTTCATTTTTCCCGAACCCTTTTGGTTCGCCGGGAAGCCCTAATTTTTGCCTAGGTATGTCAACCTAGCGGGTCTTTGATTATGCGTAGTATTTTTTCGACTATGTCCGCATTCAGGGAATGTGGGGAGTTGCCCCTGTTGGAAGTATTTTGCCATGCCACCAGAAGGTATTTGATCAGGCAAGATTCGTTGTTGGAATGCCCCAAGTGACTCAGGCGGAGATTTGCCCCAGGCTATTTGGCTTTTGAGAGATTCTCCGAATCTTGACTTAACTGCCCCAGATGATGGACAATAGTCATGCCATGCCCCTTGATTGGAGGTACTTCTGTTCATTAGGCATTCGTCGTGCGAATTTCTATGCTGTTCCAACAAAAAAGTCATATACAAGCAATGTTATATCAAAAATGCAAAGCTTATGTCTGTCTTAGAGATTTTAAAAATGCATTCTTTTTCATAAAACAAATGAATGTTTGTAAAACGTGATGTCAACTCCGTATTTACCGTAAGCCTTAAGGAGTCAGGATACCTTCGTAACAGTATGCTTTCGAACTAACCCGTGCTTCAGCTAGGACTTTTAAGGGTTATAACGTGGCCTGGTTCACGGTTTAAGAAACAAAGGATAAAGGCTCAAATTTTATTTGTACCCACCCGCTCTTCGTGATGTTCTCCAAACCTAAACTCAGTTGATCATACGTTAGACCTTGTTTGAGTCTTTGCTTTGATGTTCCAATAATGGTTCAGATGTTGATAACTTATTTTGAATGGGCAGTCATTTTTGTTTTGGTTGAGGGTTTGTGAGACCTCTTTCTTGATTTTGTTATCCCTTTCTTTTTTTGCCTGAACTGTTTCCTTTTTTGGAATTACAGTCAGCGGGATGCCCCAGTTTCATAAGTCCCCTTTGTAGGTTTAGACTTTTTGGGCTTTTCATTTATGAACTCGATGATGACTGCCTGTCCTTTTGATTGTTCTGAACCATCATGTCTTTGTTCGTTTTGTAAAGATCTCTTTGGTGCCATTCGTTATGCACTTAGATCGACTGAGAAGACTACCCTGCCCCGGGTTATGATAAAGGGTTTTAATTTTCGAAAATAAAACTCCTACTTCTTTGGCTCAGATGGGTTGACGAGGGATTATCTTCCTTATAACTCCAGTGTTTAGGATTTGAAACAATGCCTGTACCTCATCAGCGGGGTCTGTTCAAAAGCATATTGTAAAAGATAGCGGTATCGTTTTCGTCATCCTTCCTCAAGAGGCTTAGAATTATTAACCAAGAGTTGATCATCAGAAAAAATATGAAAAGAATTTTGAATATAATGAAAACAATTGTATTAATTCCCAAAACAGACATATGCGATGCATTAATAGAATAAAAGAGTTTGCTATGACATTAATTGTTTGTATAGGCAAAGAAAAATACAACTCAAAAATTCAAATGAACAAAAAGTCTTCAATGATTGGGTAACGGAGCAGTGATTATGTTCGGAGTCTCAGGCACTTCAAACTGAATCTCCCCAGCGTCGATCATGTCTTGAATTTTGTTCTTGAGAGGCCAGCAGTTGTCTGTAGTATGCCCCGGGCTATCTGAATGATATGCGCACCTATCGTTGGGATGATAGTTGGGTGCAGAAGTGTTCGGATTCCGAAGAGGAGCCCTTAAGGTGATCAGTCCTGCTTTTAACATTTGTTGCAGTGCTTGATCCAGCGACATGTTGAGTTTGGTGTACTGCCGTTTCTCCTTGCGCTGCTGCCCCTGTCCTTGTTGAGCAGGTCCGGGATTGGAAATCTGGATTGCCCCTGCCTCATGACGGCTCTTTTTACCGTGCACAGCATTGGATTCTTTCTTTCCATGATGAGGCTTTTTATCAGATGGTGCAGCCTCTTGAATTTTCCCAGACCGGATGCCAGCTTCTATTCGCTCTCCAGTCAAGATAAGATCTGTGAATCCAGCAGACGAATTCCCAATCAGGTGGTTATAAAATGGACCAGACAAGGTCCCCAAGAACATGTCCACAAGTTCCCGATCAGTCAGAGGTGGTTGTACCCTTCCAGCAAGATCCCTCCATTTCTGCGCATATTCTTTAAAACCTTCACTTGATCCTAACGACATACCCTGGAGTTGGGTACGCGTAGGAGCAAGGTCGGCATTATATTGATACTGCTTGTAGAAAGCAGTAGCCAACTCCTCCCAGTTACGAACCTTGGTCCCATCTAGCTGATAGAACCATTCGAGATGAGTCCCTGAAAGACTCTCCTGGAAGAAGTGGATCCACAAATTCTTGTCCACCGTATATGGTTGAATTTTCCGAACATAGGACCTTAGATGCAGCTTGGGGCAAGACGCCCCGTCATACTTAGTAAAGGATGGTGCTTTGAACTTCCGAGGAATAACCACACCAGTTGACAAACCCAAATCTCCAAGATCCAGCCCAGGTACCTGTTGGATCTCTATAGCATTCAGCCTATCCTCCAACTGTTTGTACTTGTCCTCAGCCGGAGGGTACTGTTCGTCGTCGAAATCTGTTTCATTGTCAGAGACCTCTGGATTGGGCACCCTTTCCTCTTGATGACTGCTTTTTCCCACAGATGGGGTTGTCCTCTCAGTTTCAATTTGCGGTGTATTCCCAGATCTGCGTCTAGGGCTGAACAAGACAGTCCTCTTCTTCTTCTTGTCCTTCTTCAAGAGCAGAGCCTTCAGATCTTGTTGCCCCTGGGTCAAATTCATGATCAGCCCTTGGAACTGGGCGTTCTGAGCCTGGAGGTCCTTGATAGTCTGCTCGGCTGATGATTCAGGATTCATGACGATCGGCTGAAATAAACAGCGGAGAAGGGTAAGCAACCTGTCAAAGGGATACCTGCAATGCAATGAGATGTATGATATGTATGCAATGATTTCAAGGACCTCGCGGGATAAACAAGAAAATTTGTTAGAGTTGGAAACTGGCAACTTGATTGAAGGAACTTCCATGTTGTAGAAAATCCTTCTTCAAGGGTCAAAGGCTCACCATATCCAGTGGGTCATAGCCTCTGACAACCTTGGCTAGAGGAAAATAAATCCTCTTTGCCCCTTGCTAGACAATTGGTTCATCATGACCTGCATCACAAGCCCTTGAGATCCTTGAAATGGGTTAGGATGTATGCAATGGTATGATGTCATGCTATGCATGGGGTGATGTAGGTAAACCCTGTTATGAGTCCCAATTAAGGACTATGAACAAACCCTGCAAGAAATTCAGTATACTTTGTTATGAGTCCCTATTAAGGACTATAAACAAAACCTGCAAGAAACTTAGTACCCTGTTATGAGTCCCAATTAAGGACTATAAACAAAACCTGCGAGAAACTTGATAAACTTGTTATGAGTCCTGATTAAGGACTATAAACAGGACCTGCAAGTAGTTAGTACACCCTGTTATAAGTCCCAATTAAGGACTATGAACAAAACCTGCAAGAAACCTAAGTAAAACCTGTCATGAGTCCCAATTAAGGGCTATAAACAGAACCTGCAAGTGGTTAGTACACCTTGTTATAAGTCCCAATTAAGGACTATGAACAAAACCTGCAAGGCATCAAGGGTCAGATAACAAGCATGCAAGTAGTCAAGTACGAAGGCACACAAGTCACACAAGAGAAGCCCTTAGGGTTTAGGCCAGCATGGGGTCTAGGTATTACCCTCTTGAAGTTGGTGGGTTCAACCTGTCCTAATCAAAGTAACCGGGTTCTAAGGTTCCCAATATCACGGGATTGCTTTCATTGTTCATCGTTTCGATTTAGCCACTGAACTGGCGACCGAAATATTCCAGGAAAGCAACCCTCAATTGAGCGTAGTATCGAGTATCAACCAACCTCGGACTGCACCAAAGTCAGTTATCTCACTACCCTAAAGAGGCCAAGATAGTTCAATTAAGGTTCCTAAGGTCTGTTGATGCTTCACGACACCACGCGGAGGCCCCGTACTCTCCTTGACTGAACTCAAGGGTTACCGGTACACACCAAAGTGCCACATCAACGTAGCAGACTGTTTCAACCATGTCGGTATACCCCGCACAGTTCCCTCACAGCCTTGTTGCTACTTTCTAAGAAGGTATCCCCAGATCCGGGTTAGGATCTATAGAACTCCCAAGACAGTCCCACAATTTAAAGCAAACAAGAAAAGCAATTGAAAACACAGTTATGAACTAACCCTAAGGTACACCTCACTTTAAGTTAAGTCCCCAGCAGAGTCGCCAGTTCTGGCGATCGGTGGATCTGGAACTGACTGTTTAACGCTGGTTCGCGAAATGTCGCGGAAGCAAGAGTCGCCACCGTCTTTTATTTTCTCCAAATGGAAAGGACAAAAGCACAGAAAAATTCCTCTAAAGAGATTGCTCTCGGTTCGGGAGGTAGGTTATAGAAAGGGAAGGTGTTAGCACCCTTTCTATCCATGGTTATCCATGGGCTCTTAGATACTTGCTCAATGTGTTTTCTAAAAGTTTGCTTGCTTTTCAATTGTGGGTTTTAAAAAGTTTCTTTGAAAATTTCAGATCGACTCTTGTGTCAGAGTGTTTGAAAAATTGTTTTGAAAGCTTTTGAAAAGTGTCGGTGTGAAAAGATTTTTGTTTGTTTTTGAAGAGAGCAAGTATCTACGAGAACCTACCTACCCTAAGGAATTCGTCTGTGTAAATGTCCTTTAAAGTAGTGCCATCCCACCATTGAGAGGTAGGTAGCACCACCGTTGGAGGTGTTCGGGTCAATTCGAGGTTCGGGACATGGTGATCATCGGAGCAATAGGAAGACACCTTAGAAGCTACCCTCATGCCAGGTTCCCGGATCATGAGGACTTACTAAGACATCCTCTACTCGACGATCACCTTTCGAAAGGCAACAGTGAGGCGTACCCTAGGGGTGGTGTGTGCGGTTTGTGTGTTATTTTCATTGATATTTGTCTTTTGTCATGTCATTGTGATCTACGCTTGATTTTATTTTAGGTCCATACATTCTTTCATGCTTATTTAACAGTTAATATTTGCGAGGAAAATAAATCTAAACTATTACAAAGGGCGCGGGTCCACATCGCCAAAATTAAACCGGACCCGATTTGACGGAAAATAAATAAAGGAAATAACGGTGCGAAAAGTTAAATTGTTACAAGGCTTTGGGACATGTACATAATTATTTAAAAGAAGGAAATAAATGCGCGAAATTAAATAAATTACGAACATGGGCGTTGGACCCTTTTTGCAAAAATTAAAGTTAATGAAGAATTAAAATTAAAATTAAATGTTTTTGGTATTTTATGTTTTTTAAGATTTAAAAGGAGAAATTAATTAAAATTGACTAACCATAATTCTAATTGTTTTTTAAACTTATTAAAAATGTTGAAGTTTTTTAACCTAATTTAACCTAAGTTAATTTACATGCACAATTTAATTATGAAAATAAATATTATTATTGTAAAAAAGGAAATTAAAAAGGAATAAAATTAACTAAACCTACTTCTACATATTTTTGGATTTTTTTTATTAAAAAAAAGAATTAATGTTGTAACCTAATTAAACTAAATAATTACATATTAATTTATTTATGAGAATATTAAAATAAAATAATCTATTATATTTTTATCTTTTTCTGATTTTTTTGTATTTTTTTATGTATTGTGAAAATAATGAATTAAACTAAAACAATAAAACAAAATAAAAATAAAAATTAAAAAAAAGATATGAGAAAAATAAAACATTTGCAAACCAGGGTGGGGGTGTAGTCCCAAATGGTGAGGTCAAATTATGAGGAATCTGGCCCAACAAGCAGTGGCCTTTTTGACTTTTTGCCTAGCATGTGGATGCGTTGACCTGAGTATACGTGTTCGTTGATTCTTGTCCATTGATCTGGTTTCACTAAGTACGTGGACGTCTGGATGATGGTGGCATATCATGCACTCCACCACAAGTGCTGCATAGGAATAATTAGAGAAAAATAATATTTGAAAGTGTACAGACCTGGGACTTGAACCCAGGTCATGAAGGTCACACGCACATACACCTGCCAGCTGAGCTACAACGTTTCAATTAACATATTATAGTAAATAAATAACAAAAAGAAAAAACAACGCGTAGTGGTTAAACGCGCGAAATTTCAAACTAGCGAATCATGCTTCGCCAACACATTATCTTCTTCGCCCAGCTTTTTATTTTTCTGAAACAAAGACTCATAGGCCACGGTTTTGAAGCCGTTCTCTTAGGCTTGTTTCCAGAAAATAACGACCAGCCCTCAGTCGCTCATAAATTGAGCGCGAGGGTCGGTTTCTGTCCGTCCAAAGGCGCTTGTTCTGATGGCCAAGGTCCCAAGCCTCAATTTTGCTTTGTTTGGGAAGCCCTAACTCTGAGTCCTGAAAACCCTAAAAATCAAGTATGGCATTTCTGTGTATAACGCGTAAAAACATAATTAAATCACATGATAAGCATCAGCAAGCATCATTGAACAAGAATATGTAAACCAAATGTCATGAAAATGCTTTAAAATCAAGATGCGTGTATGCAATTTTGTGAGAAAATTTCGAGTTCTGTACAGCGATTCTTTGCCTTTTGATGAGTGTTATCAATTGGAATATGCTCAGTGAACCACAAGGAAGCCTTTGGAATGAGTATTAGGGTTTGAATGGACCTAAAAAGTTGATTTCAGTTTTGAACTTTCTTGACAATTTTCCAAGTTTTCAATGATATTTTCAGCGCAGCATTTTGTCTCCAAGGCTTAGGGTTGTGATTCTGATTATGTATGGAAGCTATTAGGTCAACAAAATTGCATAAAATCCATGGCCATAATGGTTTTCAATATTTGATTTCCTTAAGATCTTTTCCATATCTTTTCATGTGCATTTGGTGTCAATTAGCTCAAATCCAACCCAAAACTTGCCTAATTAGGATGTGCACGTGATATTGAGAGTAAAACATGCATGAAAAGATTTTTTTAGGTCAAGTTTGGTATTTTTCATGTATTTAAATAATTTAAATGAATTAATGTAAATAATAATTCAAATAAATAAATAAAAAATGAGAAAATACTTCCCTTTGGGCCAAGTGGTCGTGCATAGGCTTGGAATGATGAATCTTGGAAGAAAAATGGGCCCATTAGCAATTTTAGGTCATTTGAACCATTGTTGACTTTTCAAAATTCCCAAAAATTTCCCAACTTCCACAAGGCATAACTTGCTCAATTTTTAAGCTTTTCACATGATTTTGGACATTTTGGAAAGGTATTTTAGTCCTTTAACCAATGCCTTTGGTCCCATGTCATTTTGATTTACCAATCTCAAGTTATGGCCTTTGACTTAAAGTCCCTTTTTGTTGACTTTTGAAAATGACCTATAATGTTGAAATTGATAACTTTTTGTGAGTGCATTTCTTGGACTTGAAGTATGAAGATGAGTTGTAGGAAATGTCTTTCTCTTCAAAATGAGCTTTGGATGGAATTTTTCTGATAATCCATGTGAAAGTTATGCCCTGGTCAATTTCAGTTGACTTTTTCAGCTGTCCAAATATAGTAACTTTTGCATCTCTGATTATTTCTGAGCCAAATTTTGAGAATCATGATCAAGCATTGATCAAATGATGTTTGTGGCTTCAAAATGATATGTTGACCAAAAATTTGAACTTTTGACTGCCAAATGACCATTTTGCCCCTACAGTTGACTGTAGTGCAATTTAGGGTTTTGACTGTGCAATTTTGAGCTGAATGCCTTGAAACTTGATATGAGGATGCTTGACCATCTTTGTAAGCATATGAGATTTGATTGGGCCTTTGAAAACTTCATTTTCTTGATCAGAACCCAAACCCTAGTTTTGACTGTATAGGAGATAGTTGCACTGCACAACCCTTGGGGAATTTTGTGACTTGGCTTGGCAATTTCTTGAAGAATATGGGAGGGCAAATTTTGGGGTGCAACAGGATGTAATAGACTTTAACTAGGACCTTTTACTTTTTATTCCCCATTTTTGGTTTGTAATTCCCCCATCCCAAAACGATGTAATAGCGTAGATTCATTTTCCGCACTTTATTTCCCATACTTTTATATAATCAACTGCTAGATTTATACTAATAGGCTTGTATGGAAATACTTAAAAACAAACATTACAATAAAAAGATCGTATTCCCTCGATGACCCTCTGATATTGCCTTTGATAAACGATCTAGTCCCTTATAATAAAATTGCTAAAGTGCCCTGCGTGTTTCTTTTATGACTATACGATGACCCGCGCGTGTCCCTCAAAACATCCAACGACAGGGCTACCCACCAACTAATGGTAGGATAGCATTATCTAAAGGAAAAAAGGAAAAGAACAAAGATCATTCGAGTAGGTAGATAACTTGTAGTTGCTTGCTCACAAAAACAAACAAAACAAATTTTCACAGATACACAAACCCTTTTCTAAATATTTTCGAAGACAAGAAACACTTTGTATACGTTCTCAACTATACGAGAAACATTACAAAGTTCACAGCACTTAGGCATCTTTTCAAAATATTTTCAAAACACACTTACACCAAAAAAGCATTTTCAAAGTGAGCTAGCAACTAAGAGCCCGTAGATAATATGGATGGAAAGGGTGCTAACACCTTCCCTTTCCATAACCTACCCCTTACTCAAAATAATCTCGAATTTCCTTTATTGGATAAAAGAAAAGTCGGTGGCGACTCTTGCTAACCGCAACATTTACGATAAAACACAAAACCAGTAAAGTCAGTTCTCCCACCGTATTACAATATAACATAAACAAAATTCTTGAACCAGAGAGGCGCCGGAGCCCTAGCTCCGGCTGTCTTCTCTGGTGACCTCCTTTTGCCCAACCTACAAAATAACCAAGATTAGTAATCCAAAAACATCCTACCCCCTAAATCGAGGGTTGTGAGTTTGATGGAATAATTATTTTGGGCTAAAACTCAATGGTTTTTGAGTTAAGGAGAAGAACGCATGGATCGGTGCTAATATGGTGGTTCACGATTTAGCACGCATGAGACCTCCATGATGGTCCTAACCAGTACTAATGAAACTCAGAAACACGTTAGTAGTAATAGATTTAATCAAAACAGTATGAAAATAAAATTATGAATGCATGAAATAATGATAATGTGGCACTGCATGCAGGGGTGTTTCGAGCCCTCTAGATCGTTGTAATTGATCTGTTCTTACCCTCTAACCTTCCTGAGAGTGAATAGACTGATTAGTTTGTGGTGAACGGTAATGTAAGTAGGGTTTGAAGTTTTTAGGTTTCTTTGAAATTTTGAGATTTTTGATAACTTTTGAGGCAAGGGTTTTTCGTGTCCTTGCATGAGAATGGATGAGAGAATATATAGGTTGAAATTAGGGCAAAGATATAGGCTTGGTCTTTGTGTAAGAAGGCCTTGTCTTATTTCATTTAATTTTGACTTTTAAATAAATAAAAAATCTAAAGTAAATAAAATAAATCAAAGTGAGGTGTATGAATAAGTCTTCAGGTGCACATGAGATATAGAACATGCTTGGACCCTGAAATAATAGCCCCATAGCCCAAAATATCAAGTTTGCTCCATTTGAACTTCATGCATTTGCTCAAAATTTCCCAACTTGCATTGGTCATAACTCTCTCAATTTTCATCTTTTGAAGGTGATCTGGGACTTTTTGGAAATATCAAGATGTCCTCTAAAATATATATTTTTAGCATTTTTGAATTTAGAGACTTTATCTTGATGTAAGTTTCCTTGACAAAAAGTGTCTTTTTGTTGACTTTTGAAATGACCTGTAATGTATTGACTCATATCTCTCAAATGAAGCACTTTTTGGACTTGAGCTTAGAGACAAAAAGTTATAGAGAATTGAATTTCCTTCAATATTAGATTTGTTTGGGGAAAATTTGATGAAGCATGTTAAAGTTATGCTTGGTAAAAGTTCAGTTGACTTCTCCTAAGGAAACCCTAATTTGGCAACTTTTGACTTTTGATGATTTGAGGGCTTTTCTTGAAGAATCTTGATCAACCTTTGATCAAATGATGAATATGACTTCAAAACCTTGATGTTGACCAAAAATATTGAAGTTTGACTGTATGTTGACCACAGTTGACTTCTTACTCAATACAGTTGATTCTCAGTCATCTGAGCCATTGGCTGAGCAAACTTGTGATGCAAGACTTGAAATTTGACATGAGCATTCTTAGGGACATATGAAGAACCATGAAAACCAATTGAGACCTTGGAAACCCAATCTTACTTGATAAATACAAAACCCTAGTTGTGAGTCCATTGCTTAGGAGGAGAATTTATCTGATAAATTCTTTAGCCACCTTGAGCATTTGAGAAATCTAGGAGAATGTCTTGAAGAAAATGGGAGGGAAAATTTTGGGGTACAACACCGGGTATTAAATATGTTTATGAATTGGGAAAACTTATATTGACCCATAATGGTGTATTTATTGGAAAAGGATATTCGGCTGAGGGAATGATCAAACCATGTACTATCGATAATATTATTAATAAAATTTCTAATTTTGCTTACATGCTTGGATCCATTTCTTTATGGGACAATAGATTAGCACATTCCGGAATTAGTTCTATGAAGAGACTAATTCAATCTAGATTGATTTCATGTGATATAAATAATTTTACAAAATATGAATTATGTGTTAAATCAAAGATGATTAAGAAACCTTTCAAAAGTGTTGAAAGAAATACAAATTTACATGATCTTGTATATTCAGATTTGTGCGAATTTAATAGCATGTTAACCCGTGGGGGAAATAAATATTTTATTACATTCATCGACTATTCTTCTAGATACATGCATGTATATCTCTTAAAGCATAAATATGACGCTTTTAACGCCTTTAAGATTTATAAAGCAGAAGTAGAAAATTAATTAAGTAGAAGTATAAAAGTCCTTAGAAGTGATAGGGGCGGTGAATACTTTTCTACTGAATTTGATGCATTTTATGAAGAATACAACATAATACATGAATGTTCGGAACCTTGCATACCACAACAAAATGGCATGGCCGAAAGAAAGAATCGAGCATATCAAGAAATGATTAATGCCATGTTGATGCATTCTGAATTACCCTTCAGTTTGAGGGGTGAGGCCTTACTATCCGCTTGCCACATAATTAATAGAGTTCCAGTAAAGAAAACATGTATTTCTCCATATGAGGCATGAAAAGGCAGACCACCAAATATCAGTTACTTTAAAATATGGGGATGTGTAGCTTACTACAAAAACATGGATCCTAAAAGAACCAAGTTGAGTTCTCGAGGGATCAGATGTGCCTTTGTAGTATATGTACAAAATAGTAAAGCATATAGACTTTTAAACTTAGAATATAATGTAATTTTAGAATCCTGGGGTGTAGAATTCTTTGAAAATATTATCACCAAGAATAAATAATCAAAGTCGGCCACAAAAGAATCTTGTGAAGAAGATTCTTCTTGGATTGTAGAAATAAAACCTGAAGGCACTTGAATAATTGAATTACAACCTGAGCCTCGGATGAGCAAGAGAGCCCAAAAAACAAAGAATCTAGGACCAGATGAAATTGATCCTCAACTAATTTCTTTTCATCTGGTTGAAGGAAATTGTAAGAATTTCGTTCAAAGTATTTCAGTCATTCTTCAAGTAGAGGATGATCCGAAAACTTACAAGGAAGCAATAACTTCAAGGGACTCTTCCTTTTGGAAGGACACCATCCAATATGAAATAGATTCAATTATATCAAACCACACTTGGAAACTTGTTGATTTACCAAAGGGGTCAAGGCCCATTGGATGCAAGTGGGTGTTTAAAAATAAATACCATAGCAACGGTACCTTAAATACTTATAAGGAAAGATTAGTGGAAAAAGGATTTAGACAAAAGGAAGAAATAGATTACTTTGACACATATGCATCAGTAGCAAGGACAATCACAATTATATTGTTGTTTGCCTTAGCCTCTTTGAATGACCTTATAGTTTATCAGATGAATGTTAAAACAGCATTCCTAAATGGAGATCTCGATAAGGAAATCTACATGGAACAACTAGAATGCTATGTGCTTCCTGGAAATGAACTAAAGGTGTGTAAGCTTGTCAAATTTTTATATGGCCTAAAACAAGCACCAAAACAATGGCATCAAAAATTTGATTCAGTGATACTCTCAAATGGATTTATTCCTAATTCTTGTGACAAGTGTTTATACACAAAGGTGCGCAAAAACACTGTAATATTTATTTGTCTCTATGTCGATGACATGCTAATAATTAGCAATGATTTAAATGGAATTTTAGAGGCAAAGAAGTTTCTAACTTCCACCTTCAAGATGAAAGGTCTTGGACTTGTTGACACAATTTTATGGATCAAAGTTAAGCGAAATAGTGGGGGGTTATGAACTTAGTCAAACACACTATATTGAGAAAATGCTTGATAAGTTCAAACACCTAAAATTTAAGGAAGTAATCACTCCATTTGATCATGTCGTCAAACTTCAAAAGAACAATGGAAGAGCAGTGGCTCAATTGGAATATGCAAGTGAAATATGGTGCCTTATGTACTTAATGCAATGTACCATACCCGACATATCATTTGTAGTTAGTAAAATGAGTAGATTTACTAGTAATCTAAATTATGAACATTGGAAGGCAATCACGAGGATTTTTGGTTATCTACTAAAAACCAAAGATTTTGGCCTTCATTATGATAGGTTTCCTGCCATACTAGAAAGATATACCGGTGTGAGTTGGATATCTAATATTGGAGATCATAAATCTACAACTGAGTGGATATTTACACTAACTGGAGGAGCAATTTCTTGAAAGAGCAAGAACCAAACATGCATTAATTTTTCAACCCTGGAATCAGAGTTTGTGGCTCTTGCTTCCGTTGGTCAAGAAGCAGAGTGGTTGGGGGATCTTCTATTGGAAGTTCCATTGACAAAAGACAATATTTCAAAGGTAATAATACACTGCGATAGCCAAGCCACTTTAGCAAGAGCATTCAGCAATGTGTATAATGGAAAACCTAGGTGTGATACGGTGGGAGAACTGACTAGGGTTTTGCGTTTGTTTTCGCAAATGTTTCGGTTGAGCAAGAGTCGCCACCAAATTTTTATTTTATCATAAGGAAAGGTTTAAAAAGCACAGCAAAAACCTTTGAGATTTTTCTTGGGTTCGGGGAGTAGATTATAGAAAGGGAAGGTATTAGCACCCTTTCTATCCATGGTTATCCATGGGCTCTTAGGTACTTGCTTAGATCAACTTGCCTTGGTTTTCAATTGTTTGAAATGGTGCTTTGTGTGTGGTTTTGAAAATGTTTTGAAAAGATGCCTTGTATAGGCTACCCTTGTAACAATTCTTTACTCGAATGTTTTACAAAAGGTGTTTTGTCTTTTGAAAAGATGTTTCAAGGTTTTTTTGAAAGTTCGTTTTGAAAGTGTTTGTGAAGTGTGATTTGAAAATAGGCAAGCGTTTTCTTTGCAAATTGACAAGTACCTAAGAGTTATCTACTCTAAAGTCTTCTCAAAGATTTTTGTTATGTTTTAAATCTTTTGACAATTTTGTTCCACCATTGCATTTGGTGGACAATCTTGTATTAGGAGGTGAAAGGGACGGGCACGGGTCATCGTTTAGACCATAATTGCAATAGTGTTAAATGTCTTTGGGCAATTTTTTCTTTGAAAGAAATTTGATCATTTTAGGCAACCTTTTTTGAAAGCGTCATCGAGGGACTTATGATCGTTTGATTGTTTGTTTTACCCAAAGAAACCTAACATGCAATATGGCCCAATTATTTGAAGGCAACAAAGTGGAATACCCTAGGGGTGCAAGTGTGAGATGTGTTGTCCATTTTCATGCTTGTTTATCTTGAGATTAGGTCCAACTATTTTGTTCGTTTTATTTACATACAAACCATAATTCTAGCATGGCATATTTAAAAAGCGTTAAAGTGCGAAAAATAAAATTCCTACACTATTACAACACAATAATATGGGGAGGGGGGTACAATTGTTTCAAATGGGGGTTATTTAGACAAGAAATTAAACCTAGCTATTACATCATTTTCTTTGAATATTTACAATATGATTAAAGGCATAAATTAAATGGAAATGAAATAAATATGCAAGATGCAAAAAAAGAATTTTTATGTGTATGAAAAAAATATTATTTATGTCAAATAAATAGAAAAATAAAGAGGGATTACTTTTTGGAATATTTTCATATTTAGGGTAAAACCCTAATTTTTAATCAAAAGGGTATTAATTATTTAATATATATAATATTTACTATTTATATACAAAGAATAAAATAAAAATGAAGTATATTTGTAAAAATGTATTTTTTAATGTTAAATATTAATAAAATAAAAATATGTATATTTTTGGTATTTTATTCTAGGTGTACTAATATATATATATATATATATATATATATATATATATATATATATATATATATATATATATATATATATATATATATATATATATATATATATATATATATATATATATATATATATATATATATATATATATATATATATATATATATATATATATATATATATATATATATATATATATATATATATATATATATATATATATATATATATATATATATATATATATATATATATATATATATATATATATATATATATATATATATATATATATATATATATATATATATATATATATATATATATATATATATATATATATATATATATATATATATATATATATATATATATATATATATATATATATATATATATATATATATATATATATATTTTTATTTATATTATTTACAAAATATGTATTATATATACTAATTAATAATATTTAATATTTTAATAAAAAAGTATTTTTTTCTATAAAATATTTTCAGAAAGTAGAACAAAATAAAAGTGCATAAAAATGTATTTGCACTATTTTAAATAAAAAGTATATGTATTTATTTATTTATGTACAAACTAAAAGAAAAATCAAATAAATACCTAATAAATTCAAAAATGGTGAGAAAAAATATTTTTATATTTTTAATATCATGAGAAAAAATAAATGAATCAATTAAAAAGAGAAAAAGTCAAAAAACATTAAAAATAAACCAAATGGGCTCAGGGGGTTCAGAAGCAATTGTATGGTGTGAAAAGGAAATACAAAGCAAGCTCAGCCCAATACAACATTTCTTCAACCTCTGGCCAGAAAGTATCAAAAAAACGCGCGCCTTGTTCCTCCATTCAAACATCCTGATTCCTGGCTTGTTAATGAAAACTCATAACATAAAAAATGTTCAGCATCAAGAGACGAATCCAACCATATGCAGAACTTGTCTTAACTCTCTAAGATGAGAGAGAATTTCTTCTCCCCCAAATCCTGACCTAGATTTTCCTCCATGTTCAGACTCAAAATTCTTGCAACACACATAATATAAATAAAATCTAATTATATGGGCATGTTCAGGGCAATGATTGTGACATATTCTCTTCACAAACCTAAAGCTAACAATGCCTAATAAGAGAGATACGAATTCAAAAACTTACCTGTTCAGTTGAAGTTCTATCTGGCAATGGAGAAGCTTTCAATGCAAGGTGATGATTGGGATAGTTTCCTTGAGGTCCAGGGATGCTATTCCAAGCTTTACTTTGTCTTGAAAGCTCTTGAATCGTGCTAGAGCACTTCACCTGCAAATCAGAAAAGTGAAAATGGTGGAACCAGTTAGAGGAATTACAGGTCGTGTTTTAGGTCTTGGTTAGCTTGCACTGATGCTAGGGAATGTGTGTGAACTGGTTTGGGCAAGAAAGCTTGAGAGGAATGAAAGATGGCACTCAAACTGCAGGCCTTACCCTGTTCTTGTAGTTTGAAGGTGATTCTGGGATTGGGAGTGTATGAGGGATGTTAGGGTCGTGTACTAGCTTGGTTGGGATATCTTGGATGTGTTTTACAAGTTTGCTTTAGTGTTTGTAAGCTGATATGAGAGTTGTCTTTCAAAAATGCCAAGTTACTTACACTTTAAGCAACAAATGCCCAAGTTGTGTTCTAGGTCAGTAGAGGCCCCCTAATGTGCTGCATAATCTCTCCTTGATCAGAGTGTTTTGCTCATAATCTTGTGCCAATTAGATCTCATCTGTACCTCTTGGATTTTTAATTGGACATAAAGCTTAACTTTTGCAAAAATGGTCATTTTGCTTTTTCCATAAATGGATTAAACTTGTATGTAATGCTTGCACTCAAAGAACAACACTTTAACACAATGAATATGCATTAAATTATTGAGTGTTGGATGGTTTAAGGACCTGTAATGTAGCACAAACTATGCTGACTTGAAAATGGCCTAAGTTATGAACATGTACATGATCAATTCAAAAGTGAGTTTTTGCCATATTGTGAAATTCGATTCTCTCAAGTTATGAGGTTGTTTGATGAGTTCTTGGACATTTTGGAAAGCTTGGAATGTATACTACAATCCATCTTTGAAATGCAAATTGAAATTCCAAGTGGAAGTGTATGGAAAATGGTCTTGAAGTTGGGTAGAAAACCTTGTCAAAATAGGTTAAAATTTCACTAAGTTAAGAATGGTTTAGTGCCCTTATTCAAAAATTTGTAACTTGAGATACAAGCCTCATTTGGGAAAACTTTGTGAATCAAAGTTGTAGATTATGCAACAAGCTACAACTTTCATGTTTTGACTTTTGTTTGAATCCAAATAGATCTTGGTGAGAAAGTGGGGCAAAGTTGGGAAAAAATTAGGGTTTTTCATAACTTAGAAAAATTCTAAGTTATGAAAAATTCTCATTTCTAACCCTAATTTGCATTTTTTGATTTCTTGGTGAACAAGTTTCATGATTTGGCATGTTTTGATGAAAAATGAATCTTGACTCTTGATTTTGACCAAAAAGTCAAAGTTTGACTTTTCAGTATACAGTCAAAATTGATCAATTGACTGGGAAATTCAACTGTCAATCTTGTGTACTTGGGATCTTTTGAGTTTGTTGAGCATGTCAAGATAATTCCATGGGGTCCTTGAGTCCATATGTGAACTTGGTTTGCCATTGGCTAGGTCAAACAGTCAAAAATTGCCTTTGTGCAGTCAAAACCCTAAAAATGACCATTTTGCCCTTTTGGTGATCTGATCAAATTTCTTGTGGAATTGTGATCCAAACTTGATCAAATGGTTCATAGGAGTTCATAATGTTGATGTGGGTCAATTTTCATGAGGTTTGACTGTCAATTGGCCACAGTTGACTTTTTCCCCAATACAGTTGATTTTCAGGTCAACTGTCCAATTGACTGGGCAAAACTTGGAATCAAGACTTGAAACTTGATGAGGATAAACTTGGGAGTCCAATATGAAGCAAGAAAGTCATCTTAGGCATTTTGGGTCAAAACATCTTTGTGCCAACACAAACCCTAATTAGGGTCAACAGTGCAAGGAGAAGTCTTGAGCAGATGAAACCCTAACTGGATCTTGAGCTTCAAGGGCTTTGTGATGAGAAATCAATGAGAAATGGGAGGGCAAATTTTGGGGTGCAACACTAGGCATATGGGGCTTAGACATTCGTTCATGAGAAAATTGATTAAGGATGAAATCATTTCACTCACCTATATACGAACAAGCTATAATTTGGCCGATCCATTTACTAAGCCGCTGACCAGAGACTTAGTAAAAACAATCTTGAGAGGTATGAGGTTGAAACTCCTTGAGTAAGAGTTCCAACAGCGGTGACAATCCAATCTTACGTTAATAGAACATTAACCTCAAGATTAAATGGGTAACAAAAAGTCGTTGATTTGGATAATTGTCGAACATTTTGTGATAATGTTGACCTTTAAATGAGGGTTGAGTTTTTATTTTAAACTCTTAACGAAGTTCATATCCGAGGAAAAGTATCTCATGGAAAAGGATACAACATGAGCTTCACCTATGTGAACTTTGAGATGGTGTCGTTTCAAAGTGAGAGTTTGAGTTTCTCTCATAAAAAATTCATGAAACAGGATAACATATGACCATAAATAAGTGTTAAGCGAGATATGTAGAGAAAGAACCTTTAAAGAGTGTGTGTCAAGTAATGCTAGTTTAATCATATGGATTAATGGTTTAAAAGCATTGTTATCTAATATCCCGATTAAACTTTGCGTTATCCTCAGTAAGGTTAAGTTTTAAATCGAAAGATACCTAACTGTATTAACACTCTTTATATCTCATTTTCTGGAATTAGTTTTGTCGTTATTAGAACAAGTGGGAGATTGTTGGAAATTATGAACAATTAATTCCCATGGGTGTGTTTTAATATGACAAAATTAAAAAGAATAAAGGTGCCCCATAGATAAAAGTGGAAGTTGTCTTTAAATCTGTCTGAAATAAATTTTTATTAGTTTTTAAACTAAACATCCACTAGTGGAAGTTACCTTTAAATATGTCCGAAAGAAATTTTAGTCAGTTTTTGCACTAAATATCCACCAGTAGAAATTGCCTTAAAATTTTTCTCGGACTATTGAAAGTTTGAATTTCGAATTCAAAATACACAATCCTTCATAAAGTGGTGCATTGTATTATTATAGGTGAACAATTGCAAACATATGCTGAAAAAGTGTTGTTTCATCAAGAGTTGCAGACTTATGAAACAAGACATGCATGGCCTATAAATACATAATTCTGAATTCAAAAAATAATTCACTCAAAATCTTACATCCTATTCGATATTCGAGACATACTTCCTTACATTCGAGTTCTTCATCAGTCTTGTGCAAACTCGATTATAAAGCTGAATTATCTTGGATATTTCTACTTTCCAACTCTAAGACAATTAATAAAGTACTTCAAATACTTTTAAAAAAAGTGACTTCATTCACAATTCCGACCTGGATCCATTTAATTTTACCGAAATATCTAACAAGAACATAATAAATTATTATAGAAGAACATGTTCATTATATTGCATGGCACCGTACACAGACGGGCTTTTCAAGTCTAACTTTTATAGAATTTATCAAATTAAAATATTCAAACAATATAAACAATCCTATTCAATACATTTTTGTAATGAAAACCATATGGATTAGATGCATAATATTATCCTGCTCTGAAGATCACTCTAGCTTCATGACTTTGGTTTTTTACTTGAATGTGTTGAATGTGAGCTATTTTGTGCCAATCCTCACCCGTGTTCTCTTTACATCGTTTCCCTAACTCACTACAATCGGAGATTCCCAATTGTTTCAGACTAGTAAGGTGTTGAATGCTCATGGGAAGACACACCAGCTTTGGACAATTAGAAATCTCTAATTCTTGAAGCAAGCCTAGGTTTCCTAACAAGTCATTAGGTAAGGATGCCAGGTTTGGAAGATCACTCAATGACAAAGATTGAAGAGCAATCATATGTTGTAATGCCTCGTGCAAACCCTCTATTTTTGAGCAGCTTTGGATTATCAATTTCTCAAGACAAGTGAGGTATTGAAAACTTTCTGATAGCTTGAACTTTTCGCACCTCACAATACTCAATTTCTTAAGAGAGCGTAATCCATGTAATACTTCATCTGGGAGCTGCTCAAATATGGAAAGGCCATAAATGTCAAGAGTAGAGAAGTTAAGTCTCTTAGCATCCCATCTGGAAAGCAACTTAACTCTTCATTATCTTTGAAACAAAGGATTTCAAGAGTATGATGTTTATGAATTGAACTTAGTAAATGTTGACGGCATTTCCCTCGTACACGTAAATCATTGAGAGATGGAAGGAAAGGCAATTCCAACATTACAGGACATTCAGTAATTTGAATTGTTGAAAGGCACGGAAACATGTTTTCTCTGTCCTCCCTTGATAACCTTACTGGGTTTGGCAAATCCTATGGTCTCAAAAATTCTATCGCAGGGAAACCTTCAGCAACTCCACCATTGTATGACTCTTCATATATGTATTTTACCAGACTCATGTTAGATACTATTAGATTCTTTAGAGAAGGAAGGTTCCCCGAGTCTGGAAGGTGTAAACAACTTTTGTAATCCACTAGATGTAAATGAGTAAGATATTTCAGAGAAGGACAAGACATCCATTGTGGAAAATAGGCACCTGTATATCCTCTCAGTGACAGACACTGAAGTTGTTGGTTTGAGGTTGAAGCACTTCAAGAATCTCTTCAACATTTTCCTGCAATGGGGACTCTTCATTTCTCTTCCATGATAACTCCAAAGTGTTCACGTGCTTTCTCAACATATTAGTTTCTTTGGCATTCATAACACTTTTAACTCTCTCCAAGTGTTTAATGGAAAGGTCTATTGGAAATGTAATTTAGTTAATGACTACAATTCTCAATGCTTATTCTTTATTAGGGTCTCTTGGCACTTTCATTTTTTTTAGTATAAATATGCTACCTAGGCTATCAATATTGTAATTCAATTCATTCCTCTATTTGAATATTATGAAGTAGTCCTCTTTATTATCATTCATTATTCATTCTTCTTCTCTCCTTTCATTACCTTGCACCAACAAATTGGTATCTAGAGCTTTTGATTCTGTCTTTCCTGGGAAACACGAGTGTTTGTGAGCTGTGTGTTTGATTTTGGTTCATTGATTTTCTGTTGAAATCTTGAACAAAAAATCTGAACAGAATTTGATTCTGTGGGTTGGGAAACAGTGTGTTTTAAGATCTGAAAAATCCGTGCAAGGTTTAAAATGAGTGGAGACGGTAGTTTGAACACTAAACTTCTAATTTTTAATGGCAAAAACTGGAACAGATGGATGATACAAATGTGTGTACTGTTTGGTGCACAAGATGTTCTGGATCTGGTTACAGATGGTTATGTACCAGATGCAGTAGATGCAACTGAAGAACAGAAAACTGCTGAGAGGATGATGAGAAAGAGGGACCAGAAAGCTCTGTTCTATATTCATCAGTGTGTGGATGAAAGTGTGTTCGAGAAGATTGTTGATTCAACAACGTCTAAAGGGGCGTGGGATTTACTGGCAAGATGTTACAGTGGTGACGCATCAATAAAGAAGGTGAAGCTTCAATCCCTACGAAAGCAATATGAGAACCTGAACATGAAGAGCAGTGAGAAAGTTTCTGAATATATCTCTAGAGTGATTCTAATCACTAACAAGATGAAGGCGTGTGGAGAAACTCTGACTGAACAGGTAATCATAGAGAAGATTCTGAGGTCGCTTACTCCTAAGTTTATTACATTGTTGTTTCTATTGAACATTCTAAAAATCTGGAAACCATGAGAATAGAAGAATTGTAAAGCAGCTTAGAAGCACAGGAGTTACGTCTGTCTGGGAGAACTTCTGAGAGAGAAGCTGAGCAAGCTCTGAAGGCTTCTTTTGTCAAGAAAGACCAGAAGCAGAATAGACGTGGTGATAGATTCTAGAAGTCAGAAGCCTCACCTTCTGATGATAAGAAGTATCATAAAGGAAAGGAGAGGTATGACAAAAGGATGGTTCAATATTACTCTTGTAAACAATTTGGCCATTTTGCCAGAGATTGTAGGTCAAACAGGGATATGAAATCAGAAGAAGCATATATGACTAAGAGAAACTCTGATGATGAACCTGTACTGCTAATGGCTTTTAACTCTGATGGAAAATGCTCAGAAGATTGGTGGTATATGGACACTGGCTGCTCAAATCATTTAACTGGAAACAAATAATGGCTGACAGACTTTGACTCCAGAAGGAGTACAAAGATCAGATGTGCTGACGATAAGTATCTTAATGCAGAAGGTATGGGAGATGTCAGAATTAGAGTGAAGAATGGAAAAGACATTCTGATCAAAGACGTTTGGTATGTTCCTGGTATTAGAAGCAATCTGATGAGCGTAGGTCAGCTGATTGAGAAAGGTTTCTCAGTTGTTATGAAAAACAATCTCCTGACGTTGTATGATTCCAATCAGAAGTTAATTATGAAGCCTGAACAAGGAGGCAACAGAACATTCAAGGTGAATGTAGAAACAGCTGAAGCAACGTGCCTTAGTGCAGAAGGCGCTGAAGGTAACAATAAGCTGTGGCATAAGAGGTTAGGGCACTTGAACTATAGAAGCTTAGGGCATTTATGTTCTAAGAAGCTCGTATGTGGTATTTCGAAGATTGTGAAGCCTGAGAAGTCATGTGAGATATGCATGAAAGGCAAGCAATCTAGATTGCCATTTATATCAGAAGTAGCCCCCGGAGCGAAACATGCTCTGGGAGTAGTACATTCTGATGTTTGTGGACCATTTCCAGTACCTTCACTTGGAGGAAACAATTATTTTGTGTCTTTTGTGGATGAGTTTACAAGAATTACATGGGTAACACTCATCAAGTTCAAGCATGAAGTGTTTACTGAGTTTCAAAAATTCAAGGTGAAGGCTGAGAAGCAGAGTGGTAAGAAGTTAAAAATTCTGAGAACAGATGGTGGAGGTGAGTATAACTCTACAGTGTTTCAGAAGTTTTGTGAGGAGAGTGGAATAGAACATAAGGTTACTGCTCCATATACTCCTCAGCACAACGGTCTTGCTGAAAGAAGAAACAGAACTTTGCTTGATATGACCAGAAGCATGCTGAAAGAGAAAAAGCTACCTCGCGTGCTATGGGGAGAAGCTATTGCCACATCAGTATATATTCTGAACAGGTGTCCAACGAATAAACTGAAGGAAGTTATTCTTTTAGAGAAATGGACTGAAGATAAGTAGAGTGTCAGTCATTTGAAGGTGTTTGGCTATGTCTGTTACAAACACGTTCCAGAAGCTAGAAGACAAAAACTGGATGATGCAAAATAATGTTGCTGATGGGGTACCACAGTACAGGTGCGTATAAGCTTTATTATCCAGAAACTAATAAAGTTGAAGTCATCAGAGACGTTGTGGTGAAAGAGTCTGAAGCATGGGATTGGAACAAATCTCAATCTGATTCTGGTGTAGTGCCAACACCAGAGTTATCCTCTGAAGATGTTTTAGAAAGTTCAGAAGATGAATCTGATTCTGAAGATTCTAAAGATGAGTCAGAAGAAGATTATGGAAATGGATCTAATTGTGATCCAGATATTGATGATGATCCAGAATCTGGTGGTAATCATAGTTCTGAAAGGGAAAACTCTGAAGGTGGTAACTCTGAAAGTAGTAGTTCTGGTGCAGTTTCAGAACAATCTCAAAGACCATAGAGAATCAGACAAAAACCCATAAGGTTTGCAGATTTTGACATGCTGCAGGATAATGACGTTGACTCTGAAGGAGAAGTCGTTCAGTGTGTCATGTTAGTAGATTCTGAACCAGTGGGCATTGAAGAAGCTTTCAAGAAGAAAGAATGGCTTAATGCCATGAAAGAAGAACTTGAGGCAATAGAAAGGAACAAAACTTGGAAATTGACTAAACTTCCAGATAAGAAAAAAGCCATCAGCGTCAGATGGGTTTTTAAGTTGAAACTTAAGCCAGATGGTTCCATTGGCAAGCACAAAGCTAGACTAGTAGCTAGAGGTTTTCTTCAGAAACCTGAGCTAGATTATTTTGAGGTGTTTGCGCCTGTAGCTAGGCATGAAACAATCAGACTGGTGATTGCTTTAGCTGCAAACAGAAATTGGCCTTTAATGCATCTTGATGTGAAGTCAGCATTTCTGAACGGTCCATTACAGGAAGAAGTTTACGTGTCACAACTTTCTGGATTTGTGAAAAAGAATCAGGAAGGGATGGTATGCAGGTTAAATAAAGCCCTGTATGGACTGAAGCAAGCGCCTAGAGCTTGAAATCTGAGAATTGATTCATTTTTCAAGCAGCAGAGGTTTCAGAAGTGTGAGATGGAATATGGAGTTTATGTACAACACTCTGATAGCAATATAATTCTGGTGTGTCTCTATGTTGATGACATCTTGCTAACAGGTAGCTGCCCAGAAGATATAAAGAAGTTCAAGGAAGTTCTGATGAATGAGTTCGAGATGACAGATCTAGGAAAAATGATATATTTCCTAGGGATGAAGATTCTGTACTCGAAGAAGGGTATCATTCTGCACCAGTTAAAATATGAACAAGAACTTCTGAAGAGATTTAAGCTGCAGAACTGCAAAATTGCTGTGACACCATCAGAAACCAATCAAAAATTGGATTCTGACTCTGATGGTGATTATGTTGATTCTACAACCTTCAAATAGCTGGTTGGCTCTCTAAGGTATTTATGTAATACTAGACCTGACATTTGTTATGCAGTTGGATTGGTCAGCAGATTCATGAGTAATCCCAAGTGGTCTCATTTCCAAGCTGATGTCAGAATTCTGAGATATATTAAGGGAACTCTGAGATATGGAGTGTTGTTTCCTTCTGAAAGAAAGACAAAATCAGAATTAGTAAGTTATTCTGATTCTGACTGGTGCGGAGACAGAGTGGACAGGAGAAGTACCTCTGGATACTTACTTAAATTTCTGGGAGGTCCCATTTCCTGGAGTTCCAAGAAACAGTCTGTCGTGGCTCTGTCAACATGTGAAGCTGAGTATATCGCAGGTGCTGTAGCTGCTTGTCAAGCAGTTTGGCTTCTGAATCTCCTGCATGATTTGAAGGTTGAAGTTGAGGAACCTCTGAAGCTGATGATTGATAATAAGTCTGCAATTGATCTTGCCAAGAATACAGTGCTACATGGAAGAAGCAAACACATTGAGACGAAGTATCACTTTCTCAGAAGTCAAGTTCAGAAAGGAGTGTTAGAAATTTTGTACTGTAGCACTCAGAAACAGCTTGCAGATCTTATGACGAAGGCAATTAAAACAGATCAATTTCTTCATTTGAGAGATGAAATTGGTGTTGTTAGTTTCTAATGAAATATCTAAATTAAGGGATGGTATTGGAAATGTAATTTAGTTAATGACTACAATTCCCAATGCTTATTCTTTATTAGGGCCTCTTGGCATTTTCATTTTTTTTTAGTATAAATATGCTACCTAGGCTATCAATATTGTAACTCAATTCATTCCTCTATTTGAATATTATGAAGTAGTCCTCTTTGTTATCATTCATTATTCATTCTTCTTCTCTCCTTTCATTATTTTGCACCAACAAGGTCTCCCACTAGGTTCGTTTGTCCTAGTTCTGCCAATAGAAACCCTTTTTTCTTGCCAACAAGATACATGGTTAAAGTTTTTCGGGAAGCCAATTTTCTTATATGTGGAGGCAAGCTTGATAGTGAGTCACAACACTTCAAAGATAGATATTGTAGAGCTTTCAACTGTACCAATCCATAAGGCAACCTTTGGAGGATGAAACAATAATCACTGGCGGAGCCAGCGTCTGGCCAGCTAGGGCAGCTGCCCAGGCTCGGCCGCCCCGGTGAGGTACGGTGTTGTTGTTGGATGGGTTGCGGATTCGCGGTTTGAGTTTCATCGAATCGTTGTTGTGATGCTACAAGGTCGTCGTCGTCGATCCTGGTGATCTGGAGGAGGCCACTTGCTGCTGAAAACGTGGTGGTCGCAGGTGTTGCTCGGTTGTTGAAGAGCAGTGGCTGGGGCGGCGGAATCGAGGTGTGAAGGGAGTTCCGGAGCTGAATCGGTTACAATGCTCTCGTTTTCTTGTTCTTCCTTCCCTTATGTGATGTAGCTGCGAGAATTAGACCAATGATGTGGCAATTGTTCAATTGAATACGGTAGTACTTTGAAAAGCAAGAAATGAAGATTGTGAAACTGTTACTATAATATAATTGAAAACGCAACCTCACGGAATCATCATTGATTTAATAGATTAAAATAAAAAACAAAAAAGCTAAAATAAAACTGAGGGCCTCGTATAAAAATCCTCGGCCAAAAAACAGTTTTGAAAAAGTGTGTAAAAAGGTTTCAACAATTGAAATGTGAAAGTGAATGATTATGTATTTTTCTTTGGCAGTTGTCTAATAAAATCAACAATTCTAGAATAAAGTTTTGTGAATGATTGTGAAATTATGGATGTCTAAAACTATGAAAACATTGTCCTATTTATAAACGGTCAAAATTAGGTTAAATGGCGAAAAGAGAATAAAATAAATCAGATATTTCTTAATCAGCGAGTTGATCCATCAGAATTAATAATTATTTTTAAATTATTTATAAACATGATTTTTGTGATTTTAAAAATAATTAGAAAATAGAAATAGTTAGTATCAAATAAACAAAAACAAAAAAATATCCCAAAGTGCATCAAGTGAGATTTGAACTATTGACCATATGCTTCCAAACTATGCTTCCTTATCAATTGTGCTATGTTTATTTATTTGAAATAAAAAGTCAATTGAAAGTATATGAAGACGAACAATTATTTGCTATTTAAAAATACAAATAATTTGAAATAAATTATTATATTTTTAAATTAACTTGAAAACGAATATTTAGAAAACCCCAAAATATCAGTGTAAACCAAGAGAATTTTATAAAACTCCAAGTTTGAAAATAATTTTGACCGTAGCACCAAGGCGGATAAATTTGGGATATGACATCGGGGTGCACCATACCTAAAATGTTCAAAAAACATGAAAAATTCTGTTAAAACAAAGTTCTATTTCTGTAACAGACTTTATTTTGCAAGTGCACTTGCGAATTTTTGCTGGTGGACTTCGCAAGTGCATTTGCGAAGTGACATTTTTTAGAAAATGGTCAGGTATCGGAGAGGATTAATTTTTACCTATGTTCCAAGGAAGCTCAAGAGGAGGTACTTTCGTTTAAGAAATGTTCTAGTTCAGTGATTTTAGAATTTTCATCTAAGCTGTAAAAATATCATTTGAGGAAAAAAAATTTAAGATTGATAAAAAAAGGAGTACAGTTTTATTGGGAGAATGTATGTAGTTGCTCCTTGCAGTTATAGAAATTGAGTTTAAGAAATGAGAAAACTTACTGAAGGAACTATATTTTGTTTATACGTATGATATGATTTTTATGTCACTGATTAATCTCTGTGAGTTAATTGATCAAGTGATTTTGTGCTCTTGTGTAAATTAGGTTTGATTTGGTCATTACTGTGAATGGAAAGAAGGAGAAAATAGCTTCAGGTTTGTTCAACCCCTTTCACTGCCACTTGAAGGTTGCTCAAGATCAAATGGCGAAGGTTGGTTATTCAATTGTTCTTGTGCCTGAGCACGAAAGCGATGCCACATAGTTTTCCAGAAGAACTATTGAAAGGTATGGCTTGTTATCATAATTTTTTATTTGTTGATAACTTAGATTGGCATATCTTGGAATCATTGTTGTTAAATAGCAGTTATAGCTATTGTACTATAGTGTAGAGGAATTTGATCACATCCCTATTGTTTTTTGTTATGCTACTTAGTATAATGTGTTCTCAAATAGTGACTCTACAACATTGTAGCATACCGGAATTTTAACAAACCACCACTTCGCCGATCTGCATTTGACAACATTATTTGAAATTTTAATTGATAGCGGTGTTTTTAGGCAGTACTTAATTTCACACAAATGAGCGTGTTGAACTAATTTTCTCGGTTTTTATAGGTTTGTTCATTTTGTGAGCACACCTGAAATACTGAAATACTGTAACATGTATATATTATAGAATCCGAAATTTTAACATGTATATATTATAAAATCCGAAATCTTACAAATTGAAGAGGTAATTGCAATTCAAGGAAATAATTCCTTTAGGATTAGCATTGTACTGTCTTGGTAGAAAATTATGAAGCCAATGAAAACTTGTCCAGGCTTCATAATTTTCCTGCCTCCGCCACCGACAATAATCTAACTTTAAAATCTGAAAATTCCACAGTGTACATAACGATTTTGGAAGAGTTTTGAAATTTCCCCAAGAAAGATTCAAATACCTTAGATATTTTAGACTACCAATAAGTGATGGCACCTTATCCATATTCTTCAAGTCAAGAAATAAGCCAATCTCTTTTTGAATGAGTGAGCTCAAATTATCAAGAACAACTTCAATAACAGCTTCAGCCATATTTCAAGTTCAAACTCAAGAATATAAACGGAAAAAAGTCTCTTTGAGAACCGATCCACTATTATTAATGTATCTTTGCACAAAGTCTTTTGATTGAAATTTCAGAGAAACAGAAACAAGAAAATGACATGTTAGAAAAAAAAGAAACAAGGCTGAAACTTCTCGGCAACAACCTGCTTAATTAATAACGAGAATATTGAGTAGAGATACGTTACATGAATATTAGTAGAAACCATTAGCAACGTTTAAATATTTGATTAATTATTATAGAATGTGAAAAGGTATTGCAAAGATTATTATTTAATAACATCTCATTCTTATTGACTTTTTATTAATGTTAAAAGTTATATGGGTTAAATATATTTTTAGTGTCTATAAAATTATTAAATTTTATTTTTGATCTTATAAAAAATAATATGTTTGAGTTCTTATAAATATATTCACTTAATTTTAATTCTATTGTTAAATTAATGTGTATCAAAAAATATAAATTAATATAATAATTATTAAATTTTATACAATAATAATAAATATTTTTATATCATTTAATAGAAGATTTGTGTGTTTGTATGGATAAATTAATTCATATCATAAGATCATTTGATAAGATTTAATTGTTATTTTAATATATAATTAATATTATAAAATAATTAATAATTATAATTATTTAAAAATAAATATGTAGTAAATCATAATTAATTATTTTATAATTGTGTTTTAATAAAATGATGATAGAGAGATGTTATGCAACTCAAAATACAATGGGTGTTAGTTTTTCATAATTGTTCTTGTAATTAGTGGTCTAATAATGACACTATATTTGTTCTTTCCACTCTTTCCACAATTTCTCACGTGAGGAGAAAAAGCATATATCTACTGTGTATAATATAAATAGCCAATTTTATACTATTTAAAAATATAAAAAAACTACTCAAGTGGAGTACTTCACAATTTAAAAAGAATCTTATTTAAAATGCTCAAACATTCTATAAAAAGAAGAAGAAAAAAGGGGCAACCTACTTTATTAGGAAGACACCTATACAGGCCTGTTGACATATCCTGGCCAATAATTAATGCATATTTAGTGGTGCTACAAAAGGGGTTAAACATCAGAATGAGATTTCATCTTGGAAATTTTCCTCAAACACCAAAACTGTAAGGACAGGAAAGTTAATAAACCTTTTTTTTTAATACAGTACCCCAAATACACATCATTAGATTATCTTGGAACTTTAGAGGAATATAGATCACAAACTAAATAAGTAGAGAAGAAGGAAAGGAATGCATGTAGATCAGAATTCACAAGGGTAACATTGAGCTAGTAGAAGGTTAAAATTAAGTGTAGTAAAACAGGTTATAGACCGTTGTCTATCGAAAAATAACGGATTGGATTGAGATTTTAGATTCTCTATTTATCAAAGTCTGTTTCGTTAAAGTCTGTCGTCCGCCAAAACTCGTCCCGTCAAAATCTGTTGACTGTCAAAGCCTGTCGTGCCTATTCGTTAAAGCTCCACCCCTTTTTAGTTAATTCTAATATTTTTTATTCTTGATGATTTTATTTTATACATTTATTTATGAATATATACAATATTTTTTAAGTAAAAGTTATTAAAAAGATATTTTATAAAAATTTGTTTTAAAAAATAAGTGAAAAATCTAATTGAAATGTAAAAAAAAAAAGTCTATTAATCTATTAAAAAATAAAAAAAAATAAAAAAGTAGGCGGGCAAGCCCGCCGCCCACCAATCCGTCATCTTGGCGGAGCGAGCTAGATTTTTGTGCCCATTTCCAATTGGCGGGCTTGCTCTTCCCGCTCTTTTTTTAGCAGGCTTAAGACACGATGGAGCGGGACATGCGGTCCGTTTTGCCATCCCTAGTCAAGACCTCAACCATTATCATTGTCAATGCCAATTACTATACGATATCATTATTCAGAGGCTTGAACCAAAAGCTAATTATTTCTAATTTTTGAGCATTTAATGGAGGCATAGTTAAAGGAAAAAGAATCAAGCATCAATAAAGGAACATCTTCATTCTTCCTTATCTAAAAAACAATACATCTACACATCCTTAGGTGGTATTTATGAATCATGAGAAAGAACCAGTCTTCAATTTTGGTGTTTTCTGTTTGACAAAAAAAAGATGATAACGCACTTTTGTTGTGAGGAGGGGTTTGGACAGACTCACAACGATTTGTTAAATGACATGAATCCTGTCATTGGTTTGGAACCGTCCAGTGCATCCAGCAGGTAGAAAGACTCCTGAGTAACTTATTGACAAGATTTATTTTACATTTTACAAAAACAAAGGTAACATGAATAAATACACTCTTCAAATACATTGGTAGAGCAAAGCAACTAGATGTCCTTATTTTTCTCAATTTGATAGAACCAGAACATCTTTTGTTGACTACATCTTCTCACAATGTGACACTGTTTACAATTCTGAGTCAACCAAGCATCTAACTAAATTTTCTTTTAAACCCCCTAATGAGTTCACCCCCACTTCCTTGTTATCAACAGTTTCAAAAGTCAATGCTTTGATTAATAATGGAGGAAAATCCTGTACATCTTGAGCAGAACCATATAGAAAAATATCAGCTATCAGTAGCACACCATTCACATCAGTATTCAAGCCATCATGTCTTATAGAACCATGAGGAAGTCCCAAAGGTGAAGCAACTTCCTACACCAAAAGATAATAGATCAATAAACAATTCAAAGACAACATATTGAAGGCTGAGACAATGTAGCTAAAGATAAGTTTAACAAAATGAAATAAAAAAATATCATTCGTATAATTAAGAAAGACCATATTTAAGTTTTATCATATATATCTCTTCAGTTGTTAGTTAACACATTCCCATGGAAGTGGAAATTGTTAAACATTCTTTATAATATGACATGCTGGCAAAAGATACAAATTTTCCTAATATGTTTTTTAAATCAGACAAGAAATTTGTTGTTTGAACATAATGAAAAACAATTAATATCTACTTCACTTACTTGCTATTACCAAATTTAATGTGTCTTGCTCCCTAAGTTCATAATATCGTTGAGGTTCAATGGGATTATCCTGAAAAAGCAGCATTAGATGATAAATAATTCACATCTAACTTCGGCATACTATTTGCTACTACATCAAATCCACATAACAAAGAAACTAACTAAAAACATTCAATGACCACTCACATTAACAGAAGTTTTGTTTGTGCTTCCAAGGTCCATTATATAAGGCATGTTGCATATTGTATAGATGTTAGGGTTTTACATGTAAAATACTATGGCGGTATATGTTAAGTAACCTGGAAAAAATGGATATTGCCTTGTTTGCTTTATTGATGTACCATCAGGTTGTTCCTGTTCAATTTACCTAATAAGAAAATAAGTTTAGGTTTTTGTTATCGGCGTGAGAACTCAAAACACCAACAAACAAAGAAACCCTCATGAGGTCGTTAAATTAGAGAAATAAATAAATAAATAACGAAATTGAATAATAGCATGTTGTTTGCTGCAAGACGGATGGCCTGTTGGGACATCAGAAACCCTTCTTTTCGTTCCAAATAGGTAACAACTTCGCCGATGTATATATAGGGGCTCCTCCAATCATATATATTTCTTTTAGGAAAATGCTAGTACAAAAAATTTGAATATGTAAGGTTTAAGAAGCAACAACAAAGGCTTACCATTCAAATACATCTTAATATTCATATTATAGTTTCTATGTCAATTTAAATAGTTTCATTTTCATTAAAAGGTTAGTGAAACAAATAATATACATAGTATATAATAAACTATACTACTTCTTAACATGTCAATTTGTATAAGAATTTAAAGAACAAAACATTTCTAAGTCACTAAAAGCTTTTTTCTTATGAGTTAGAAATATTTTGTTCTTGTTTTGAGAATATTTGTCAACAAAAACATCATACAAAAACACAACAAATACATGTAACACAATAAAAACAACATACATTTTAGAAACAAAACACTAACAACATACAATATCACAAAATATATTAAGTTGTTTATAGAATGCACCTTTTATTGAAAATAATTGTGGACCTATGAAGTTCATCTAGTTTGTGAAGCAATGAAAAAGAAATACAAGGTGGATGAAGTTTTCACAATGACTTCGTACTTCTTGTATTTTTTTTACATTGCTACACAAACCATATGTACTTTATCAACTCATATTATACGTTTTCTACCACCACCATCATCACCATTTAAGGTTCATCTAGTTTGTGAATCTATGAAAAAGAAACATAAGGTGGATAGAGTTTACACAATAGTTTCATACTTGTTATTTTTTTCTCATAACTTCTCAAACTAGATGAAGTTTTCTTCTATTGTTGTTTCTTGAGTCCTACAAACACCATAAATATTATCAATATGTGAAACCACATGCTTATTTGTCAACAACACAACCTGAAACAACAACATACAACCAGAAAAGAACAATAAACCATGTGGAACATAATAACTGTTAAATTGTAATCCAATGTGTCGAAACTATGTGTCGAAAAGATTTGATTTATTTTAGATTTAAATAGATTTGATTTAAGTTTAGAATAAATTAGATTTGACTTAGTAACAAAAAGATATTTTGGGCTTTGGGCTTAGGGTGTAAGCTCAGGTATAAATAAAGGGAGTAACCCCTATTTTTGTAAGCAAGTCAAGCAAGTTGTATTCACAGAATTTGCAGTTGCAAGTGAATAACAAAGTTTTCACAGTTTGTGAGCAGAGAGAAACTCTGCAGAAATTATTTGTCTTGTCTTCTTTTCTTTGTTTGTCTCATAATTAAATTGTTATTGTGGTAGAAATTCATCATAGACTTTGGTGGATTTCCAATATCTGGTATCAAGAGCTTTGTTTCGATTCAAGGGAAGTGTCAATCAAGAACGATTGAAGAATTCACGATGACAAGTTATGGGAATGCAAACTATCCAGCAACGCTACCAATTCTGAAAGTTGACAACTATGAGAATTGGTGCAAACAGATGAAATTCTTATTCAGGTGTCAAGGTCTTTGGGACCTTGTAAAAGATGGAGTCGAAGCGCTTGGAGAAAATGCTTCAGAAGAAGAAAAGAAGAAATACATAGAATTTGAGAAGCTGAGTTATAAAGCATTATTTATAATTCATCAATGTGTCAGCCCAGACAATTTCGAAAAGGTTAGTGATTCAGAATCTGCAAAAGAAGCTTGGGAAATCCTTGAGAAGTCTTTTGGAGGCGCTGAGAAAGTGAAAGAAGTGAGGTTACAAACTCACAAAAGGACCTATGAACTGCTTCAGATGGAAGACAGTGAAAGCATATCTGATTTCTTCACTAGAGTTACAAAACTAGTAAATCAAATCAAGATATGTGGAGAAGCGTTAACAACAAGAGCTGTTGTGTCGAAGATCTTTAGCTCCTAAGTTCGACCACATAGTGGTGGCGATAGAAGAGGGAAAAGACTTTTCGAAATTGACAAAGGAAGAGCTTCAAGGGACGCTTGAATCTCATGAACAAAGAATGAACGAAAGAGCTGCAGGAAAATCGAAGAGTGATATGGCCTTGCAGGCACATTCCGCAAAAGAGACCAAAGGCAAAGGAAAGTGTTTCGACAGAGGTAGAGGTGGCTACAACAAATTGAATGGTAGAGGAAACCAGATTGAAGGAAACATGTCGAATCAAAGAAGACCATACCAAGGCAACCAAAGAGGTGGTGTTGCAAATAGAGGAAGAGGTGGTGGTCGAAAACCTGATAAGAGTCACATTCAATGTTACAATTGTCAGAAGTATGGTCACTATTCGAGTGATTGTCCAGAAAAACGAAAGAATCAAGAAAGTGATGCAAAGCTTGCAAAACATGAAGAAGAAGAGATGATGTTGATGGTCACAACAAGAGATGAAGATATATTTAAGGACCAATGGTACTTGGATTCAGGATGTTCATCACATATGTCTGGAAGGAAAGACTGGTTCGTCAATATAAAGCCCTCAATGAAAAATATGGTAAAATTTGAAAATGACAATACCCTAGCAGCTGAAGGTATTGGTGATGTTATGAGTATGAGGAAAGATGGCAAAAGGTCAGTAATCTCCAATGTGTTCTACATACCAGGCATGAAGAGCAATTTGCTCAGTATAAGGCAGTTGGTCGAAAATAATTATAAAGTGTCAATCGAAGATAAGATGATGAGAGTCGTTGATGCAAATGGGAGATTAATCTTAAAGGCTCCTATGTTTCAGAATCGAACCTTCAAGATTGAACTAATTGTGATGGAGCACAAGTGCCTTTCGACTGCAGCTAGCAGAGATGAATGGATATGGCATTATAGACTAGGCCATCTCAACTTCAGAGACATCAGAGATTTGAAGAGAAGAAATGTGGTTTCAGGATTGCCAGAAATTGACATTCCAAACGAGGTATGTGAGGAATGTGTGCAGGCGAAACAACACAAGAATAGCTTCAGCAAGGATGCAGGAAGCAGATCGAAGGCTAGTCTTGAAGTTATATACTCGGATGTATGTGGACCAATCCAGGTGGATTCGATGGGAGGTAACAAATACTTTGTTACATTCATAGATGATTTCAGTCGAAAGCTATGGACTTACCTGATCAAGAAGAAAAGTGAAGTGATCGAAGTATTTACCAAGTTTAAGTCTATGGTCGAAAGACAAAGTGGTCGAAAGCTCAAAGTTTTGAGAACTGATGGTGGTGGAGAATATGTGTCGAAAGACTTCGACAGATTATGTGAAAAGGAAGGGATTGTGCATGAGATGGTGCCACCCTATACTCCACAACAAAATGGAATTGCAGAAAGGAAAAATCGAACCATCATGAATATGGTGAGAAGTATGTTGAAAGGCAAGAATTTACCTAAAGAGTTTTGGGGTGAAGCTGTTTCGACTACAACATACATTTTGAACAGATGTCCTACAAAGAAGCTAGAAGGAATTACTCCAGAAGAATGTTGGTCTGGTGTGAAGCCTAGCTTGAGTCATCTGAAGGTATTTGGATCTATTGCACATAGACATGTGCCAGATCAGTTGAGAAGAAAACTTGATGATAAGTCAAGTCAAATGATTCTAGTTGGATATCATTCGACAGGAGGCTACAAGTTGTTCGATCCAGTGAAAAAGCAGATTGTGATCAGCAGGGACATGATCATAGATGAGTTTAAAGAATGGGATTGGACTGAAAATATCAAGAAAGATTCAGTGGGAATCCTTCTTGAAGAGCCAGAAACTCAAGTCGAAAGAGAAGTTCGACAAGAGGAACCAGCAGATATACCAAGTATAAGCACACCTCAAAGAACAAGACGCATGCCTGCAAGATTGCAAGATTGTGTGATTACATCAGATGATGTAATAGATAATAAAGGTGAGCTGGTACATTATGCTTTCTATGCAGATGTCGAACCTGTTAATGCAGCTGAAGCATTAAAGGATTCGAAGTGGGTGAAAGAAATGAACGAAGAACTAAAGTCTATCGAAGACAACAACACTTGGTCACTTGTCGAATTGCCTCAAGGAAAGAAGGCAATTGATGTCAAGTGGGTATACAAAGTGAAAACAAATTCGAAAGGTGAAGTAACTCGACACAAAGCAAGACTTTTGGCGAAAGGATTTCTACAAAAAGAAGGAATAGACTTCGATGAAGTTTTTGCACCTGTTGCTAGGATCGAAACAATCAGGTTAGTTGTTGGTCTAGCAGAAATAAATAGTTGGCACATATGTCAGATGGACGTGAAGTGTGCATTCCTAAATGGACCCTTAGATGAAGAAGTCTATGTTAAACAACCAGTTGGGTTTGTGAAACATGAAGAAGAAAGAAAGGTGTACAGGCTACATAAAGCCATGTATGGATTGAAACAAGCTCCAAGGCCTTGGAATAAGAAAATTGATAGTTTTCTAAGGGAGAAGGAATTTGTGAAGTGCAAAACTGAACATGGAGTATATGTAAGAAGAAGCAAGAGTAAATTGCTTATACTATGTCTCTATGTAGATGATTTGTTGATAACATGTAGCTGTAAAAGTGAGATCAAAGACTTCAAAGGTGATCTCAGCAAGGAATTTGAAATGTCTGATTTGGGTGAGATTTCATATTTCCTTGGTATCGAATTCTACAAGAGCAATAGAGGTTTGATGATGTATCAAAGAAGATATGCAGGAGAAATTATCAAGAGGTTTGAGATGGAAGAATGCAACTCAACTTCGACACCTGCAGAACCAAGACTGCAACTGTCGAAAGATGCAGATGAAGATGTTGTTGATCCAACCCAATACAAAAGACTTATTGGATCATTGAGATACCTTTGTCATACAAGGCCTGACTTAACATACAGTGTAGGTATGGTAAGTAGATTCATGCAGAAGCCAAAGGTATCACACCTAGCAGCAATGAAGAGGATACTAAGGTATCTCAAAGGAACTTTCGATTATGGCATTTTGTTTCCTGCAGTTGATAAAGGAAAAGAATGCAAGTTAGTGGGATACACTGATTTGAGTTGGTGTAGTGATGCTGAAGATCGAAAGTCAACAGTAGGATATGTGTTTATGCTAGGTGGTGCACCAGTTGCTTGGAATTCAAGAAAGGAACCAGTAGTGGCATTATCATCATGTGAAGCAGAATACATAGCTGCTTCTCTTTGTGCATGTCAAGCAACTTGGATGGTGAACTTGGTCGAAGAGATAACAGGGAAAAATCATGGAGAAATTACCATGAAGATAGACAGCATGTCATCTATTAATCTGGCGAAGAACCCAATAGCACATGGTCGAAGTAAGCACATCGAAATGAGGTTCCATTATCTTCGAGAGCAGGTAGCAGATGGGAAGATGAATTTGGAACACTGCAGAACTGAGAATCAGATTGCAGACATCATGACGAAGGGAGTGCAAGTTGAAGTATTCAGAAAGCTAAGAGCCATGATGAACATAGATAGTTTAGACACAATGAATTAGGTGGTGTGTTAAATTTCAATCCAATGTGTCGAAACTATGTGTCGAAAAGATTTGATTTATTTTAGATTTAAATAGATTTGATTTAAGTATAGAATAAATTAGATTTGATTTAGTAACAAAAAGATATTTTGGGATTTGGGCTTAGGGTGTAAGCTCAGTTATAAATAGAGGGAGTAACCCCTATTTTTGTAAGCAAGTCAAGCAAGTTGTATTCACAGAATTTGCAGTTGCAAGTGAATAACAAAATTTTCACAGTTTGTGAGCAGAGAGAAACTATGCAGAAATTATTTGTCTTGTCTTCTTTTCTTTGTTTGTCTCATAATTAAATTGTCATTGTGGTAGAAATTCATCATAGACTTTGGTGGATTTCCAACAATAACAACATACACGAAAATGAGATAATAAGGAAAAAAATAAGAATACCTTTATGTAAGAAGAACAAGATTGACGACTATAGTGTAGTTTAGGAATGCTAATGATGAAGAAGAAGAGAAAAATGGGTTCTAGGGTTTTGTTGTGAAAGATACGACACTAATGTCAAAGAGTGAGTGTTAATTTGCTTATATATAAATATACTCATAACGGTTTACAAGACCAACTGTGATGATATATATAAACATGTCACAACGGTGGAACATATAACCCGTAGTCATAACTCTTTAATTTTTTATTTAAAAATACATAAAAAAGAAAAGGTGCACTTTAACATTAAAGGAATAATATATATGAGGACGTTGGGGTTCGAACCCATGAAAGCTTGATGGTATCACCACGGTTGGCTCCAAAACCGTTGTTATATACAATTAACTTTTAATCAAAAAACAAAAATAATATGATAGCGCCTTAGTTTAGAGATGTCACCACAGTGTAGGGAAGATCTGTGGTAACCATGGTTGTTGTTTATGATTTTTATAGTAGTGTTCATTAAACAATAAAGTAATACCTGGAAATATGAAGTGTTGAGCAAACAATTAAGTGGAACATAAACTCGCTTAACAAATCAAAATAGATAGTTATATAGGTTAACAAATAGTCTCCGACCTCTAACTCAATTTGTTTCAGCCGCAAGTTTTCTTGATAGTCTCAAACGAAGGTTTTACCTGCAGACAATATAGTATTTCAAACGTGGGTCTCACTAACAAATTTGGCAGTAGTGTAGTCTAAAAGGAAGAGGACATGGATTGAAAATTATGGTAACCAATGAGAAGGAAACAAATTTTAGCTGGTACTATAAAGCATCCATTTTTTAGTGCTGCGAAGAATAATATTTATACCATGCAATGGTAACCTTGGTAAAAATATAGTTCTTCCATAAGCATTTATACCATACAACTGAATATGGTTTCCCTCTTTATTGAAAAGATATTTTTACCTTCTATTTTTCTTCCAAATCCTCTTCCACAACATTCATCTTCATAATGGAATCATCTTATTCATTCCTGCCAAGACAATAATCAACTAATTTTAATCTTATCGCATCTCGAAAAATCATCAAACTTGAAGGTGGCAAAATAAGAGTCGCCATCAATGTTATTTATCCCAATACAGGGAAAGGAAACACTGAGTAAACCTGAGAGAAGGAAAAGAACATGGTCTTGCGACCAAGAGAAAAGGTAAGGAAGTCGATTACGCAAGGGGAAGGTATTAACACCCCTTACATATGTGGTACTCCATAGGATCCACTCAAGTTTGTTCTAATAAAAGGGTGTATAAAAATCTAAAGCTTAATGCTAAGGGAATGCATTAAAATTATATACAAAAAGAAATGTATTAGTTGCGCCCTCCGCGGTTGCGAACCTTTGTGCCTACGTACCACCTTTCATGCAATATGGGATCAAGGCACTCGTAGTTCTCCTAAAAAGGTGTTTTAGTTTGTTGTGTGTTTTTTATGGATAACACATTAGATGGTCCCTCATAAGGTAGGGGTATCTAAGTACTTCTCATTTTTGAAAAGGTTAATAGAAAAAAGTCTGAAGACAAAAAGGTTTGCATTTGTTGAGTATTTTGTTGGGAGAGTGCATCAGATGGTCCCTCAGAAGGTGGGGGATCTGAATACTTTTCCTTTAGTTATGAAATAATTTGAGTAATGTTAGAGTGTCTTTGGATTTTTTATAATAAACGAAGTTTTAGGTTTAAATGAATGCAAAAGAGAGAAGACTAAATAAAAGGGGATCTCAATCCTACTCGTTGTCATGCTTGTGGACCTAAAGTAATGATAAGGGATATCTACCTAATGTTATCATGCATGGATAATAATCCTATGTGGAGCATGCAAATCTCTCAATGAGAGAAGAAGAAGAAGAAGAAGAAGAAGAAGAAGAAGAAGAAGCAAGCAATCACACTTAGAAAAGACAATGAAAGCAAGCAAACATCTCAATTATGCACTTAGATAAAATACCTAAAGCAAACACCTACTTAGATAAGAAAGTAGCACACAAACACTTAACCAAGATATCATGTCATCAAGGCAAGATAAAAGAAGAAATAACAATACATCAATCACAAGTAAAGAAAGATGATGGTAAAACATCAAGCAAAAATCAAAATAGGAAAGAAGCAAAGATGGAAAAACAGCAAGCATCAAGTAAAGAAGATGATGGCAATACATCAACCAAACATGCATATGGGCATATACCTAAACAAGTACCAAGATGAAAGAGAGATTACAATACATCAATCAAACATACAATTTAAAGAAGAAAGGAGCTAAGGCATGCAAAAGATAGACACCTTCTAACCTAAGAACTATCCTACTTAGACAAGTGAGTAATCAAGACAAAGAAGCAATGGTCGAATAACCAAAAGACATGGCATGAAAGCACAAGTAAAATATCGTGAAGTTTATGGTCCTAACATGTTATATGTCTTAATCCACCCTAATCATGGAAATAAGGGTCAAGAAGTGGAAGAAATTACTTCACTGGGCAAATAGAAGTGCAAGCAAGCAATTATAAGATAAAACTTCAAACAATGTCAAAGTAAGAAAGAAAATGAGAGACAAGGGTGGATAGCTAAGTATAAACATGCTTTAAGACATCATAAATTATCAACAAGAAGTCACATATTAGCAAGCATCACTTGACCAAAACAAACATGCATAGTGAAGAGAGATGAAACTAAAATAAGTTGTAAGCATTAGCACAAGAATGAAGCATGTTATCAATCCATAAAGGGCAGAAAATTTAAATAAATATAATTCTAAATACATGTCATCTAAACCCTAAAGGTCATGCACAATAAGTTTTGGCATTAGGATCACAAAAGAAAACACACAAGTAAGCCCACTAGCATATAAAGTCCTATGTGTCAAGTGCCTAACTTATCATGGCATAAGGAGGTGAAGTAAAGAGAAATAGATTAATAAGTGTACAATTCATAAGTGAAAACATCAAGTACTCATCATCATTACATAATAATACTTCAGAAATATTCACAATCAAATCATACAAGGAAAGGAAACCACATACCCCTAAATGGACATAAGTCCTTATGCAATACTATAAAGCAAAATAAGTTAAAAGAGAATGGATATGGGAAGAGAGATAGAGACAAACATAGACATGTTATTAAATTACTATAAGTCTCAATATCAAGAAGAAGTTAAAATGGGCATTGAAATCATGGTACAAACACTGAAGTACAGAAGTATCATTCAAAGTTGTGAAGTGAAGTGAATGCAAGTGATATGATAAATTAGGCATGGCTTTAAACATTGAAATGATTGAAGTATGAAGCAAATACATGGTGTTAATACACAAAAGAAACCTCAATACATCACAAAGGAATCATGGCGAAGCATACTTAAAGGTTAAGCCAAGTAAGGATCAAAACTAAACTCTAAAATGCTCCTAAAGGAACATAAGCAACAAGAAAGGGACATATGAATAAAGATCATGATAAGAGGGTGTCAAACCATAAAATTAAGAATTAAATTACCTATAATATCAGACATTCAATTATCACAAGAATTGAGAATAAATAAACATAGAAAGCTCAAAGAAGAAAGACAAAACTAGACAAGAATGCATGTTCAACTTCACACAATTGTAAACATAACCAAAAGGTGCATGAAAGGATCTATAAATTGAATTTAGAAGTATCTAACACATGGTAAAACAAGTGATCATATTTTGGAAACAATACCCCTAATGGTTTCACAAGTGCAACCCTAAACACTTCAAGAATCAACACAAATGTTCATGCAAAGAGACATGCATTGGATCACACATAGAAAATAGTTAGGAGGATTTGAAAAAAGATTTAAAAATCATAAAAGACAATTGAAGTCAGAGTCAAATGAGTTCTATAAAGTGTTCTCAAATGATATGTGCAAGAGGAGTTCAAACAATACCAAACATCAAGCAATAAGGCACAAGTACCAAAAAAATAGGCAAGCATTAAATAATACATGAAAAATAATTAGAACCATATAAAAATTATGAAAAATTATACATAGCAAGGAGAGGTCAGAATCTCAATGTGTCCCAAAAATGTGCCTAAGAAAGTGTGCAAAAGATGCTCAAACAACATCAAACATTAGACAAGCTCGTAAACATAAGTCACACAAAATAAGCTTCAAAATGGATCAAATATGGTCCAAAAATAATGATAAAAATACCAAATAAAATATCAAATGACCTATATACATGTGTCTACATGTGTACAAAAATTTGGATAAAAAATCAAAGGGAAATATCAAAATAAAAACACTAAACCACAAGACTAGGTCAATTAAACACGTTTAATGATACAATCAGAATTAATTGTCAAAACAAATTAAAAATGAAATTAAAATTTATAAAAAATTAAATAAAATGTTAAAGGACATATATAATTTTTTTGTAATTTTTTAATTGTTAAAATTATTTTAATAAAATTGGAGAAGAAAAGGAAAATCAAATAAGAAAATAAAGTAAACAAAACAGTTAACACCGCATACAGGAAAAAAGCGCTATAAAAAATAACGCCCTTGGCTAGAAAAAAAAACGACACATAGCGGGGGCACACGAATTTGAATTCAGCACCCAGCTTTATTCTCTTTTTAATTGTTATTATTATTATTAGTGACACAAAGTTATGTAACACATACATTAATGGGACACTTTTATAATAAGTCACAAGAAGAAGAAAAATGCCAAGCCAATGAGAACGCGACACGCGTCCATCTCTACCAAAGCAACAATGTGCATGCATCATAAAACTAGGAAAACGATTAAGGCATAAACCCTAGACTCATGTTTTTGTCAAACTTCAAACTAACATAACTTTCTCATTTTTTTATGAAATCAAACAAAATTTAAACTAAAGTTATAGATCTAAATGAGGGGAACACAAAAATTACAAATTTGAAGAAAAAAAAGGTTATATCAAAGAGAAAAAGAGCCATAAAGTCACATATTTGTCATTTTTCACACAATATTTCAAGAATCACACAAGCTTCAAATCAAACAATTAAGGTGTGCCATCATTTCAGGACTTCCGGGATCAATATATGAACAAAATTATCACATCAAAATGTATATAGATCTAAGCATGAAAACCATGGAAAGTTAAGAACTCTTACCAAATGGAAGTATGGTCCACTGCCTTCTTCCACTTCCAGTAACAAAGAAACCCAATAACCTTGATCTTTGGGCTGAGGAGGTAATGAATCAACCGAGAAATCAAAGCTTCCTTAAAGGAATTGAGAGAATTGGAGAAAACTTCAAAAATGAGCAAGAGATGCAAGATCTGGTTTTGAGAGGATGAGAAACGTGTGTAGGGTTTATGAGGGCATGACACTTTTATATAGAGTGTGAGAATGAAGCTAGAGATTTGAAATAATGCATGTACATCGTCAGTAGAGTTTTATTCAAAAGCATATCGTCTAAAATTCTTGGTATATTTCTCATCATCCTCCCTCCATTGTTATTTTGCTTTATTAACAAGAGTTGAGTATCAAAAGCATAGAAAAAACATAAATGAATGAATACGGATGGATTATTTCAAGACAAACACATCCAATGCATTATGATTAATATTCAAAAACAAACAAGTTTTGCATACAAGAAATTACTAAACAAAACATGAAAAATTACAAATGAGAATGCAAAATGAAACTGAAGATTCCCAATGTTGAGGAGACATGACTCTGTCTGGACTTATTTCTTTCAAAGGATGATCGTCGCAGTCTTGACATCATTGAATTAACGAAGAAATCAAATCTAACCATCTTTTGCAAAATTGATAGCTTGTGAATCAAGTAAGTCTTGTATTTTGTGTTTAAATGCTATACAGTTCTCAATGGTATGTCCCTGCGCACCAGAGTGGAATTCGTATTGGGCATTAACATCAAAGTTTGGTGGCATATTTTCAGGATTAACACGTAGCGTGCGCAACTCAACCAATTTCAGTTCGAGTAGACAATGTAATAGTTCATTATAGAACATGGGAAGTGCATCCATATTTCTAGTAGGTCACCTTTGCTCCTGTTGATTGCCCTACCTAGGTGCATAGGCTTGTCGCTGAGGTGTTGTAGTTGGGATCGTTACAGCGGAAATCTTATGATCAGACTCCTGATGAGCCATACCTTTTCCTTTCTAGGAATACATCGCACTAGCTTCACCATCCTTTTTCTTTTGGAAGCCACCATGGGATTTCTTTACATTACCAGCATTATTACCAGATGTAACATTGTGATACGGTGGGAGAACTGACTAGTGTTTCGCGTTCGTATTCGCACTTGTGCGGTTGAGCAAGAGTCGCCACCGACTTTTTATTTTATCCTAAAGGAAAGGTCAAAAAAGCACAGCAAAAACCTTTTGAGATATTTCATGGGTTCGGGGGGTAGATTATGAAAAGGGAAGGTATTAGCACCCTTTTCATCCATGGTTATCCATGGGCTCTTAGTTACTTGGTTTTTAGATCACTTGCCTTGATTTTTGATTGCTTGAAAAATGGTGTATGTGTGAGTGTTTGTTGAAAATATTTTGGAAGAAGATGCCTTATCTTAGGCTAACCTTGTAACAATTCTTTACTCGAATGTTTTACAAAGGCGTGTATCTTTTCGAAAAGATGTTTCAAAATGTTTTTTAGGAGTTTGTTTGAAAGTGTTGTGGATTGTGGTTTTTGAAAAGAAGGCAAGTGTTTTGCGAGTTGATCTCAAGTAACTAAGAGTTTTGTCTACCCTATTGTACTCAAAGGTTTTTGTTATGTTTTAACCCCTTTTAACAATTTTGTTTCACCATTGAAATTGATGAACAATCTTGCGTTTAGGAAGTTTATTCGGGACGGGCGCGGGTCATCGTATGGACCATGAATGCAATGATGCCAAGCGTCTTTGGCAATTTGCTTTGAAGGGACTATGATCATTCCGTTTAGGCAACACTTTGAGGGACTTATGATCATTTTGATTTTATTTTGCCAAAGATACTCGACGTGCAAGCATGGCCCATTTTGGAAGGCAACATGTGGGATTACCCTAGAGGGTGCAAGTGTGATTGTGTATTGATAACATGTATTTGTCTTGTATTAGGTTATCTAGCGTTTGATTTTATGTACATACAAACCCTAGGTCTAACCATGGTATAATTGGAAAACTGTAAATTGCGGAATGTAAAATCTACGCTATTACAAAATAGTGTCCGGGAGTGGGGGTATAAATGTACAAAAGGGGATGAGACTTATAGTATCCAAATAAGTTACAACCAAATCGAATGTGTGATCAAATGTAAATATCGAATATACGAATATAAGATAAACAAATGTATAGGAGCAATATGAATGTATTGTGTAAGTGCAAGTATAGGTGTGTATATGTATTGTGTGTAATTATTTACAGGCACGACATGTGAAATTGAAGCGTATTAGGGTTTTTGACCTAAAGAAATGTTTACTTAGTCTCGTATTATTTTTTTTAATATATACAAAAGAAAATGTTCAAGTTTTAATTAAGAAATGTATCTTTATTTATATAAAAAAAAATATTTTAATCAAATGTTTGTGAATTTTAATATTAGAAAAAATGTATTTAAATTGTTATATACAAAGTATATTTTAATTAAAAGAATAAAAAGAAGTTTTTCAATTTTAAGTATATGATATAAAAGTATTTTATTATTTCATGTACAAATTAAAGGAGAAGTGTTTTTTTTTTTTTAATATTTATTGAATCAAGTATAGAAAAGAAAGTTTTAATTAGATAAAATATGTTTTTTCTTTTTTATGTATTAGTATTAATATGGTATTTGTAATATGATAGGTTAAAAATAATGTATGGTTTGTAAAAAAGAAAAGGGTTAGTATTAATCAAGTGTTTGTATAAAACAATGTTAGTGATTTTGGTGGGCTTTGGGGGAATCTACAAAGGGTTAGGCCCATTGATCTTGAAACAACGTTTAGGATTAGGGAATTGTTATTCAGAACGAAAGCTTAGGGTTTGTAGCGGCGCCGTTCATGTTCGTTCAACGTCGCCTTCTGACCATAGCTCCTCCGTCCAGCCACCGGCGTCGTCCCCAAAACCTCTCTTCCCTCCATGGCACGGGCTCAGTGTCCTTGATACAAGGTTCGTTTCAATGTTTATGTTCCTTTTTCTTTTACGAATTGCATGCGTTGTTTTGATTTGAATATTAACTTTTATCTTTCATTATGAGATGAAGGAGAAGAGAAGAGGGAGAAGATTGTACTACCTGACTTTGGAGAAGGAGGAGAGACGGGGAAGTGGCGCTCAGGAGGCTTGACGAGCGGAGGGCGCTGATGTTCGCGCTAGCTGGCTTTGAGATCCTGGTATCTTTGTATATTTCTTTGTTTATTGGTTTTAATGATGAGTTGCACTGAAAAACCCTCCTGAAACGATTCGCTTCTTTACCTCTTCTACTTCTGTCCCTTTGTGTTGATTGGAATATGATGCTTGCTTTAGGTTTTTGCTGCCTATTTTCCTCCCAATGATGAATTCAAAATTCTGAGGGGTTGTACCTGTTGCCTCTTGATTTGTTGCTTTGGATTGTTGCCTATGATGAATTTCTGATATCTTTCACTGCCTTTCTGAATGTCTTGGTATCAGTATATTTCTGGATATTGGTTTCTTGCCCAATGATGTGTACACTGAGGGCCTTGGATGTCTCACCTGCGTTGCCTTGAACTTTTGAATGCTTGTTAGTTTGTTGACAGTATGGTGTTTTGACAGTATGTGAGGCTTTTTTGGATTAGGCAGGTTGATGGTTGTTATGCTGGTGCAGGTTTTGAACTGGCTTTTGGACTTGGTTTCAAGTTCAGCAGGTTTTTACTTGGGTTTAGGCTTGAACTTGCAGTAGTTTTTTGGTGATTCTGGTTATGGTTGGTTTTAGGATGGGCTATGTTTGTGACTGATACTTGGCTTGAGGTGCTGGTTTAATGCTTGACAGTAGGTTTTTTTTTGTTTGGTTTTGGTTTTGACAGTTGGTAATGGTTTTTGGTTGATGGCTTAGGCAGGGATTGCTTAGGCTTCAGCAGGTTTTTGGTTCTTCATAGGACGCAGGTTTTTGGTTCTTTGGGGGTTAATGCAGGTTATGGTAGTTGCAGGTTCTGAGTTTGGCATTTTTTGAATGATTTTTGACAGGTTAATGGTTGTTTTCTATGGTTATGAGATTGGATGGTTTTAGTGATGGTTGAGGTGTTTGGTTTGACAATTGACAGTAGGCAAGTTGTTTTTTGCTTGTATGGTTCTATATTTGTGATGTTGGTGCTTGGCTCAATCAGGTTCTCTTTTTAAGCTCAGTATATTTTCTTTTGTTCTTTTGTCGTTTCTTCTCTTGGTCTTTGGCGCCTAATACTTATTCAAACCTTGGTATTTTTTCTTGATCCAAGTTGCTGGGTATTTTTACAAAGTTTCTTGGCACTTTTCTGTTTTGGTAATTGCCTCTGCTGTGTACTTCTGCCCAGTTTTGAGTAATGCTGAATTAATGCTTCTTTTAGCTTTTGCCTTACTGTCTAAGCCTGAAAAACCTGCTTCTATCTCTCTTTTTTATCTCTCTGTACAGTTTGCATTATAATATTATGCTTTTTGTACTATTTTTTCCTGAAAGTGGCCCTGATGGGAAATGATGAAAAAAGAACTTGCTTGCATAACATATTACTTCTGCATATTCATCTTTCTTTGACAGCTTTGGTACTTTGTCTTTTCCTTGATATCTTGGCTAAAACTTCCTCTTTGGTAACTTTGAGTAGCTTTGTTGATAACTTTGACAGCAAATTGCACTTTTGGCTTTTGATAGAAAGTTGTAACTTGGATTTTTTTCAGTTTGGTTTGAATTTGAAGTTTGAGATTTTGAAACTATGCAGTTTGATATTCTATGCATTTTGACATTTGCATTTTTTCGACTTTGCATAAAAATTCTTCCCTCTCTGTGAACCGGGAAAAATCCCGTGATTTGCAGAGAGGGTTAACTGATCCCAGTCAGTGGCCCTTAATGATGAGTCTAATTTTATCTGTCTTTTCCAATTTAACTGCTTTCTGACTTTCTCTTTTCTTTTTTTGCAGATGAATAATGGAGCACCGGAACGGAGTGAAGAATGAAGAAATTAGAAAATGTTTAGAAAAAAAATAGGATAGTTTTTATTTTCAATTTAATTATTTGTAAACCATTATTATTTTAAATACTTCGTAATAAATACTTGTATCAAATAATAATTGTAACAACTATTAAATATGAAATAAAAAAAATTCTATTGATTAAATCTTTTCAATTCCTTTTCTTTAATTATTTACTTGTTATTTATAATCCCTTAAATTAAATAAGATGAAAGTTAAATTTCAAGTATTTAATTCTTAGACCCATAAATAATCAACTAAACCTTGTTGATCAAAATAAATGAACTTGACGTCTCCATCATTCAAAGCAACGCACAGTCGAACACATAAACTGATCCGACACAATCCTTTTTTATTGATTCTTACCAGGTACTGTAAATCCAAACTGCACACCTTCTTTGACTGGCTCAAACAACATGAATTCAAACCACTGTCTCTTTCACTGATTAAATCAAAACAACGCGAATTTTAACCCGAATCTCGGAATAAACTGCAAAGTGCTGTGGAATTTAAATCCTTCTGAGAACATGCCCACAAAACCTTGACTCCTGACTAAATGCCAAATAACGTTCGCCTGATCAAAATTGAACCAAAAATCATCCAAAACCCTAAGCCCACTGTGAAACAATCCAGAGTCCTGAAAATCAGTAAAACCCTAATTTTGTTTTTGACTGACGAGAAAAGTCCGTTTGTCCGATTCTTGAGCCAGTTTAAAAAAAATCAGGAAAGGCTTGAAGCTGAGATTTCTTGGGGAAAAATGCGAGGGCAAATTTTGGGGTACAACAGTTGCCCCTGTTCAATCTTCTTGGACCTGAAGAGTTAGATTGGCAAGTTTGCCTTTCGCGACTTGAAGGTAAAAGGAGATTGGACACTAAAGTGCCCAGAAAATTTGCACTCGGCGATATGATGGTAGATGTGAATGGGCTTACAGATGCCATTTGGTGATGGGCTTAAAGATGCCATCTGGTGCAATAGAATTTTGTCGGGGAATGGGCTTAGAGATGCCATTCGGTGATGGGCTTAAAGATGCCATCTGGAATGAGTATCAGGAAGGTGTCCATGCTTTGGACCATCTTCGAACTGGGGGTCTGAATAAGCAGTAGATTGACATCCGTTGTTGGGAAGAATCCATAAACTGTTTTCAGAAGTCTTGAAGAAGAATCTGAACAAGCGACAGGTTAACGTCCGTTACTTGGAGAACCTGTAAACTGTTTTCAGAAGTCTTGAGGTTGAATCAGCAATGGAGCAGCATCCGTTGTTGGGAAGCGTCCATAAACTATTTTCAAAGGTTGCATCCGTACCAGCTGATAGATTAACATCCGTTACTTGGGAAGAATCCATGAACTGTTTTCAGAAGTCTGGAAGAAGAATCTGAACAAGTGATAGGTTGACATCCGTTTACTTGGAGAACCCGTGAACTATTTTCAGAAATCTGGAAGAAGAATCTGAACAAGTGATAGGTTGACATTCGTTTACTTGGAGAACCCGTGAACTATTTTCAGAAATCTTGAGATTGAATCAGCAATGGAGCAGCATCCGTTGTTGGGAAGCGTCCGTAAACTAATTTCAGAGGTTGCATCTGAACAAGCTGATAGATTAACATCCGTTACTTGGGAAGAATCCATGAACTGTTTTCAGAAGTCTGGAAGAAGAATCTGAACAAGCGATAGGTTAACATCCGTTTACTTGGAGAACCTGTGAACTATTTTCAGAAATCTTGAGATTGAATCAGCAATGGAGCAGCGTCCGTTGTTGGGAAGCGTCCATAAACTAATTTCAAAGGTTGCATCTGAACAAGCTGATAGATTAACATCCGTTACTTGGGAAGAATCCATGAACTGTTTTCAGAAGTCTGGAAGAAGAATCTGAACAAGCGATAGGTTAACATCCGTTTACTTGGAGAACCTGTGAACTATTTTCAGAAATCTTGAGATTGAATCAGCAATGGAGCAGCGTCCATTGTTGGGAAGCGTCCGTAAACTAATTTCAAAGGTTGCATCTGAACAAGCTGATAGATTAACATCCGTTACTTGGGAAGAATCCATGAACTGTTTTCAGAAGTCTTGAAGGATAATGGTTTTAGTCTGTCGACTGATCTTACTTGAAAAGGCAAAGAGTTAGTTGTATGCAATGTTATGATGCATGATACAATGTATGTTATGTGCTATGCATATAAATGGATGCGTATGTAAGCTGGAGAGCTGTCTTGCAAATGATAGATGAATCCGGGATAGCGGGAGATAGAAGTATCTTGGTTGCTGCTGGGGAACGAGGAGGTTGGGTTGTATATCCATCCTCTGGGGAATTCCTGAAGTCTTCTACTGGGGAGTACCAATCTAGTAGACTTAATGCTGGGGAGGTAAGACTGAGAGTCGTCAATCTTGGAGGAAAGTATCTTTGGAGATTTCACTGGGGAACTCAAGATTTTTCTTCCTAAAACTCTGTGGGGAGAAGGCTCAATAGTCTGGCTCCGCTGGGGGTGCTGAAGCTTAAACTCTGAGGGGGAATGAGTTCTGGAGGATTATTCTGCTGGGGATAACAAAGATAAACTCCTCTGGGGATTGTGTTGACAAGTTGTGCTGGAAGACTTGATGAACTCCGTTGGGGATAGGAAGAACTTTGGCGAACGCGATCTTCCGTGGTTGTTAGCTGAGGATAACCCAGTTATAATCCTTTGTGAGGAATATCTTTGGATAAAACTTGGGAGGGACGTCCGTACTCTGCGGGGAAACATCCTTCGGAACCTTACTGGGGATAAGCTTCGAGGACCTGCTGGAGATAAACCTCAGGGTTTGCTAGGGATATGGATTCCAAATCTCTCGGGGGTTTCCTTCGAAAGGGTGTCAAGATATCCATATGTACCTTCATCCTATCAGTAATCCTCTTTCTTTGGTTCAGTTAGGAAATGATTATGTTTCAAATGCATATGCCTATTCAACAAAACATTGGACGTTTCTCAAAATAAAACAAGTAGTGTAAGAGAAAAAGAAAAGGGAAATGACACAAATTTTTGAGAAGAGTATTTGTATTGATTTTCTTTGAGTATATTTGTACAACGGAGACAATCATCCTAGTAAGAGGATTTTGTCGTAAATATTGAAAGATTTATACGAAATAAAGGATGGCTATGTGAAATAATTCCATGGGATTCCATTCCGCTATAGCTTTCACAACTCTGAATATCTGTCCATTCAATGCTTCGTTTGACGATGGCTGGGTTGGTCAGAAACCTGGAACCGATTGATGAAGAGATTGTCTTTGAAGTGATCCGACGAGACATAGTCATACGCTTTAATTCCCTAACTTTTGCCTGAATCGCCTTTTCGGGTTTTCGATTCACCGGGAAACCCCTTTTTGCCCAAGCCGCCCTTTCGGGTTTTCGACTTGCCGGGTGTACAGATTTTTTCGCTTTTATCCCTAATTTTTGCCTGAACCGCCCTTTCGGGTTTTCGGTTCACCGGGATGCCCATTTTTGCCCAAGCCGCCCTTTCGGGTTTTCGACTTGTCGGGTTATTTTATGTGTAGTATCTTTTAACTATGTCTGCGTTCGCAGGGTGCGGCAAATCGTCGCCGTCCATAGTGGTCAGAATCATTGCACCACCAGAAAATATGCTCTTGATCACAAATGGTCCTTCATATGTAGGAGTCCATTTGCCCCTGGGATCACTTTGCGGCAAGATAATCCGCTTGATTACGAGATCCCCGACTCGATACACTTGACGTCTGACTTTCTTATTGAAGGCCTTGATCATCCATTTTTGATACGTCTGACCATGGCATATAGCAGCAAGTCGCTTTTTGTCGATCAAATTGAGTTGATCAAGTCGGGTCTGCATCCAATCATCTTCATTCAAACCTGCATCCTTCATGATCCTTAGAGAAGGGATCTGAACTTCCATCGGCAAAACTGCTTCCATGCCATAAACCAAAGAAAATGGGGTTGCCCCAGTTGAAGTACGTATCGTCGTACGGTATCCATGCAGAGCAAACGGTAACATCTCATGCCAGTCTTTGTAAGTGACTGTCATTTTCTGAATGATCTTTTTAATGTTTTTGTTCGCAGCTTCAACAGCACCGTTCATCTTCGGCCGATAAGGAGATGAATTGTGATGATAAATCTTGAACTGCTCGCACAACGCAGTGATCATTGTGTTATTCAGATTTGTACCGTTGTCTGTGATGATCCTGTCTGGAACACCATACCGACATATGAGATTTTGCTTGATAAAGCGGGCAACCACATTTTTGGTAACAGAGGCGAAGGAAGCTGCTTCGACCCATTTGGTGAAATAGTCAATGGCAACCAGGATGAAGCGATGTCCGTTGGAAGCCGTGGGCTTGATCTCTCCAATCATATCAATGCCCCACATTGCAAAGGGCCACGGAGCAGTCAGGACATTGAGGGGAACCGGAGGAATATGCACTTTGTCAGCGTAGACTTGACACTTGTGGCAAGTACGGGAATGTTGATGGCAATCAGCTTCCATGGTAGACCAGTAATAGCCTGCCCTCAGGATCTTCTTAGCCATTGTGTGCCCGCTTAAGTGAGTGCCAAATGGGCCGCTGTGTATATCAGTCATGATCAACTCTGCTTCAGCTTTATCCACACATCGGAGTAATACACAATCATGGCTTCGTTTGTAAAGGATGTCGTTGCTCAGGAAGAATTTAGCAGCGAATTTCCTTAAGAACTTCTTGTCATTTACGGAAGCTCCTTCAAGATAATCTCTAGTCTCGAGATACTTTTTGATTTCATGGAACCAAGGTTGTTCCACTACTTCTTCGGTATTAATCTCGTGGCAATGTGCCGGTTCATCCATTCGCTTGATGGTGATTTGGGGAGCCTCGTTATCCCAGTTGAGTTTAAACATGGAGGACATTGTGGCTAGAGCATCTGCTAGCTGATTCTCTTCTCGCGGGAAATGCTCGAAGGTAATTTGCTCGAAGTGAGGCAACAATGTCAGGACATGTTCTTTGTATGGGATAAGATTAGGATGCTTGGTATCCCACTCTCCTTTGATTTGACTGATAACCAAAGCCGAGTCCCCAAATACGATCAAAGATTTGATCCCCAAGTCTATAGCAGCCTTGAGACCAAAGATGCAAGCTTCATACTCAGCCATGTTGTTTGTGCAGCTGAAGCAAAGTCGGGCCGTGAAAGGTGTGTGACAACCTTCCGGAGAAATGAGTACTGCGCCAATACCGTTTCCAAGTGCATTTGAAGCACCATCAAAGTACAGGGTCCATCGGGATCCCTTTTCGGGTCCGTCATACGGTCCGTTACTCTCAACATTGTCCAAATTCATGATGTCCTCGTCTGGGAAGTCAAATCTCATGGGTTGATAGTCTTCGATAGCCTGATGAGCCAGATGGTCAGCTAGTACACTTCCTTTTATAGCTTTTTGGGTGGTGTACTGGATGTCATATTCAGTTAAGATCATTTGCCATCTAGCTATCCTTCCAGATAAAGCGGGCTTCTCGAAGATATACTTGATAGGATCCATTTTGGAAATCAACAAGGTAGTATGAGTCAGCATATACTGTCTTAGTCGGCGAGCAGCCCATACCAAAGCGCAGCAAGTTTTCTCGAGCAGTGAGTAGCGAGTCTCACAGTCGGTAAACTTTTTGCTAAGGTAATAAATAGCATGCTCTTTTCGACCAGACTCGTCATGCTGGCCCAAAACACATCCCATTGAATTATCCAAGACGGTCAAATACATGATCAATGGTCTTCCTTCGACGGGTGGCATCAGAATAGGAGGTTCTAGCAAATATTCCTTGATTCTATCAAAAGCAGCTTGACAATCGTCGTTCCATTCCACTACCTGATCTTTCTTCAAGAGTTTGAAGATTGGCTCACAGGTAGAGGTCAGGTGTGAGATGAATCTGGCAATATAGTTTATGCGCCCCAAGAATCCTCTAACTTCCTTTTCAGTACGGGGAGCAGGCATCTCTTGTATTGCTTTTACTTTTGCTGGATCGACTTCGATGCCTTTGTTGCTTACAATGAATCCCAGGAGTTTACCAGATCTAACCCCAAAAGTGCATTTACTTGGATTCAGCCTGAGCTTGTATTCTTTCAACCTGGCGAACAGCTTTTCCAGATGTTCAAGGTGCTCTTCCTCTGTTTGTGACCGAGCTATCATATCGTCTACGTATACTTCAATCTCATGATGTATCATATCATGAAATAAAGCCACCATGGCTCGTTGATAAGTTGCCCCTGCGTTCTTCAGCCCGAACGGCATCACTTTGTAACAGAAAGTGCCCCACTGTGTGACAAAAGTTGTTTTCTCCATATCTTCGGGGGCCATCTTGATTTGATTATAGCCCGAGAATCCATCCATGAAGGAAAACACTTTGTGCTGAGCTGTATTGTCGATCAAGATGTCAATATGAGGTAGCGGGAAATCATCCTTAGGGCTGGCCCTATTCAAATCCCGGTAGTCCACACACATTCTGACTTTGCCATCCTTCTTCGGTATTGGCACAATGTTAGTGACCCATTGAGGATAGGACGTAACAGCAAGAAAGCCAGCTTCGAATTGTTTCATTACTTCTGCCTTAATCTTTTCGGACATGTCAGGCCTCATTCGGCGAACTTTTTGCTTGATTGGTGGGCAATCCTCTCTTGTGGGGAGACGGTGAACCACGATGCCTGTGTCTAGACCCGGCATGTCTTCATAGGACCAAGCGAAGATTTCAACATACTCATTCAACAACTGTACCAAGCGCTCCTTGACTTTTGGTTCCAGATTGGCACCCACTTGTACCTCCTTCCGATCCTCCTCGGTTCCCAAGTTAACAGCTTCCAATGGCTCTTCATGCGGTAAGATAGCCCTTTCCTCTTGTTGCAAAAGTCTGGCTAGTTCCCCTGGTACTTCACAACCTTCGTCATCTTCATACTCGGCTAGGTTGACCAGATCCTCAGAGTTATTGAAAGATATAGCAGAATAGTCACCCATGGAATCCGGAGTGGATGAGTACCTGCATTGGTGAGTGTGGGTGTGTGTAAGGGATAGCCATCCTTAAACAAAAATGCAAAAAGAAAGAAAATGGACATAAGCAGTTTATCAAATGAAAAACGTCCAATGAATCGTTAAACATGGCATATGAATATGAAAAATAGTCAAAACCCTTACAAGTGAACCTACATGCCCCGGGCAAGGCAGGAGGTGAGAAGATATTGTACGGATTGTTTGAAAGTAAAATATTACAGACCAAATAGGAAATGTTTAACAGATAAATTACTGATGAATAAAAGTGATGGGGACAAAGTCCTTTGCCTCCCAATTGCTCAATCCTCCTTCGACAGTTGGGTAAACCCACTCTTCAATGTAGCTCTCCCTGTCTTCATCTTCCAAGGCGTTGATTCCATGGGGAGAAATCTTGACCGGCGCCCTCACAATCTTCGAACGGCACATAGCTCTCTGGCCAGCGGCTGTGAACCCTAATCCAGACTTGTCAGTCTTATGCGGAATGTCAGGTAACTGCCCCCATGCTGAATTCTTCCCTTCTTTGACTGCAGCCCTTGCGTCCTCCAAAGATTCCATCCTGGCCATTTGTCTTGGTGTCTCAGCCGCCAACTTTGCCACTACTATTTCAGGAAGAACCTCTTCGAAATGTTGAAACGGTGTCTCAATGAACTCTCCTTCAACCTCCACATACCGGAAAGAATTTAAGTGACTAATCATGTACTCTTCTTCGCCGTGGACAGTGATGATCTTTCCCTTGACGGGATACTTCAGCATCTGATGTAAGGAGGAGGTGACTGCCCCAGCATGGTGTATCCAAGGTCTACCCAACAGGCAGGAGTAAGATGGACGGATGTCCATTACATAGAAAGTGGACTTAAATACCTCGGTGCCTATCTTGATGGGAATTTCAACCTCTATGTGGACCATTCTCTTCGAACCATCGAAAGCTCTGACAACAATATCACTCGGCTTCAATTCCAACCCTTCACAATCTAGCCGGTCCAGGGCCTTCTTAGGCAAAACATTCAGCGATGAACCGGTATCAACCAACACATGTGCAAGGGTGGTTCCGCGACACTCGATCGAAATATGCAAAGCATCATTGTGGTTTCGGCCCCTGGGAGTTAGGTCGGCATCAGAAAAACCTAATCCATTGTCCGCAGTCAGGCTAGCCACGCAATTGTGAAATTGATCCGCAGAAGTTTCCTGGGGCACATGAGCTGCCTTCAGAAACTTAATCAAAGCTTGAGCGTGCGCTTCTGAGCAAAGCAGTAGTGCCAGCATGGAGATCTTGGAGGGGGTTTGCCCCAACTGTTCCACCACATTGTAATCACTTCTCTTGATTATCCTCAAAATCTCGTCCATTTCCTTCTTGGAAGTCTCCGGGACCAACAAGGGTTGAGCCCTCGTCCTGACGGGCTCATCTTGGATTCCCTTTCCTTTATCAGCAATGGTAGGAGAAACAGCACCAGGAACAACAACTTCCTCAATCAAAGGAGTTCTAGCAGAAAGTTTGATTGGTGCAGGGATGACTTCTTTAGCTGATGAGGGTCCAAAGACTGCTCTTGGAGGGGCAATCTCTGGAGAAAATATTCTCCCGCTCCTGGTGATTTTGCTGGTGCCCGCAATGTTACTAATGCTGGCTTCTTCATCATCCGAACTTTCTTCAATTACTTCAACTTGCTTGATACCATGGTAGTAGATGTCACCACCATAGTTCCAAGGTATCGACTTCTCAGAGACATAGGGAACAGGCCCTGGCATTGTTATCTTTAAGGGAACAGATTTTGCAGCGGGTGTAATCTTAACAGGCTTTTTGACGGCCTTTGAAAGACTGGCGTGAATGGTTATGATTGAGACATTTTCAACATGAACTGGAACGGCGGAAACTTTTTCGAACAAAATTTGTCGGCTATCCATAAGGCCTTGGATGCCTTTCTTTAACAGCGGACAATCAAACGGCAGAGAGTGGCAACAGTAGCAGTCTTCTTTACATCCCGGGAAGATCCCGGCCCTTAACAAATTCAACTTAATGGTTAGCAACGGAGTGGTCAGATCACTAACGTCAGCAACATACAGATCCTCTTCAATGGCATTGACATTCCGACCGTGCTTCGGCATAGGTGCAGATATCACATTAGGTTTCTCCGGAGCGTCAAACTCTACCTCCTTAGCCTCTATCAGGTCCTGGATCTTATGCTTGAGTGCCCAACAATCATTGGTGTCGTGTCCAACACTGTCTGAATGATAGGCGCATTTAGCATTGGCATGATAATGTGGAGAGGCTGTATTCACATTCTTTGGCGCCTCCTTGATGGTGGCGAGATTCAACTTCAGTAGGTGGGGAAGTACTTGCGCTGGAGTCATATTAATACGGGTGAACTGCCGTTGTGGCCGTTCCACCCGTTGCTGATTTGGTCTGGACTGGTTATAACGAGGCTGCTCATTCGGAGTGTTTTGAATCATTACGGCCCCCACAGTTGGCCGACGCTCCACCTTCCCTGCTCTTCTCTGAGAATATACCATAGCTGTCTCCTTCTTGAACGGCTTCTTCTCAACACTTGCAGCAACACCCTTCTGAATCTTTCCTGACTTGATGCCAGCTTCTATTCTTTCGCCTGTTAAGATCAAATCGGTAAACCCCGCGGAAGAGTTACCAATTAGATGATTGAAAAATGGCCCAGATAGGGTCCCAAGAAACATATCGACGAGCTCACGATCGGTTAAAGGAGGCTGCACCCTGCCAGCCAAATCCCTCCATTTCTGTGCATATTCTTTGAATCCCTCACTTGTTCCTAGTGACATACCCTGAAGTTGGGTACGAGTAGGAGCAAGATCAGAATTATACTGGTATTGTTTGTAGAAAGCGGTGGCCAAATCTTCCCAATTTCTGACACTGGTTCCTTCTAGCTGATAAAACCACTCCAACTGAGCTCCCGATAGGCTGTCTTGAAAGAAATGAATCCAGAGGTTCTTATCTGCCGTATAGGGTTGAATCTTTCTCACGTAGGACCTGAGGTGCATTTTGGGACAGGACAGCCCATCATACCTTACAAACACTGGCACTTTGAATTTTAGAGGAATCACAATTCCGGCAACCAAGCCCATGTCTTCAAAATCCAAACCCGGTACCCTTTGCAATTCCATGGCAGCCAATCTGTCTTCTAAACCCTTGTACTTATCATCAGCTGGAGGGTATTGTTGGTCAGAATAATCTTCATCCTCTTCAACTTCTTCCTCTTCCGCATCAGACTCGGAAGGCACCGTAACCCGATCTCTTTTACTAGTCCCTTCATCAGAAGTAGGAGGAAATTCAAGCACTCTCCGAGCTTCTCTGTCAAATCTTCTCCCCAAAGTAGCCACTCCGACCCTCTTTTTCTTCTTCACTGGGTCCTTATTCTCCAAATGAGCCTTGATGTCCTCTTGACTCTTAACCAAAGTCATCAAGAGTTGCTGGAACTGTGCATTCTGAGCCTGTAGGTCTTTGACTGTTTGATCGAGATCCATCCTACTGAAATAAACAGCAGATAGATAAGGAAACCTGGAGTGAGACCTGCTTATGCACATGATGAATGGTATGCTTATATATGCAATGCATTCAAGGATTTAGAACATTCAAAATTGTTTCAGACAAAGAAGAACGCACGTCATATTAATAAGAAGAAATTTGTTAGTACATAAATGCCCCATGGGCCAAATATTACAAAATAAACTTCTTAAGGCAGAAAAACATTGCGCATCCTCTTTGGTGCGATGTAGGTATTGAGGGCCTCTTGCTCGTGGAGTCGGCGGGTAAGCTCTAGAACCTTCTTTTCACTGGCGTAGTAGCTAGCTTCAAAAGTGTTCCGTTCCTCCTTGAGCTGAATCCAACTTTTCTGCATTTCCTCCCACGATGTAGGCATGTCTGGATGCAGGATGGTGTAGGGGACCTCTCCTTCATTGACAGGCTCTTTAATCACTGGGAGTACATGAGGATAAGGCATCATTAGACTTTGGGCTCGGGCTCGTACCCATTTGAGATAGGGCTCAAGAGGGATGGAGTTCTTGTGTCCCAGAGTCTTGCTATCAACCTTGTTGAGTTTTCCCCAAGCTCTGATGAATCTTTGGCGAAGTCCTTGCGCATCGTTGTCGAAGTTAAAAACTAGGCTAGGAATCAACATATCATGAGGGCCATCCCTCCGTGCATATCCAAATTGCCTTAAGGCTAGGCAAGGGTTGTAGGTGATACCTCCCCTAATTCCAAGTAAAGGAACATTAGGAAACTCTCCGCAGCGATCGACGATGATGACATTTTCTCTGGACCGAGAACACCAATGTACATCAGAGTGAGTAAGAGTCATCAATCGTTGGGACCACCTTGTACCTTGGTCATTCTTCAAGACAGATTGTGGAAGGTGCGAAATAAACCACCTTGCGAGGATAGGAGTACAACACGTGAGAACACCCCTCTTTCTCATTGTTCGTGTGTAAAATGAGTGAAGGATGTCCCCAAGCAATGTTGGTATTGGGTTCCTAGACAAGAAGATTTTGACGGCGTTGACATCCACCAGTTGGTCAGGATTTGGGAACAAGACCAACCCATAAATGAGGAGTGCCACAATCTCTTCAAAGGCTTGTAGGTCCAATGAGTTCCAACATTTTTGTGCCTTCTCAAACAAGAATTTTGCTAAGAATCCTTTGACGCCGCTTCTGGTTTCCCAATGCCCCTTGATTTCTGATGGTTGTAGATGTAATGCTCGAGCAACATCTTCCGGCTTTTGTTCCTTTTCCGTACCGTTGAAGGGTAGTTGATTAAGGATAGGAATTCTCAGGAGTTGAGAAAACTCCTCCAAAGTGGGTACCAATTGATAATCAGGGAAAGTGAAGCAGTGGTGAAGAGGGTCAAAGAACTGGAATAGCACTTTCATCATGTCTTCTTCAATGTTGGTGTTGACTAGGCTGAGCAGTCTTCCATGTCTTTCACTGAAGGATGAATTCTCCGGAATTCTTGAAGTGATCTCCTTGAGTTGAGGAGAGATCCTCACTTGGATGGTATTTCTTCGAGGAATTTCCATGATCTACAAAACAGGAACAAAGATGAAGATCCAAACCCTTGAAATGGTTAGTGAATGCATATGATGTTTTATGATGTTTATGATGTATGCACAAAACATATGTACAAGCAAATCACACCAAACCCTAGTTTCAGGCTTGCATGGGGTTTCATAGGTAAGTACCCTCTTGAGTGTAGTTGGCTTAAAAACCTGTCCTATAAATAGTAACCGGGTTCTAAGGAGCTCAATATCACTGGATTGTTTTCATTGTTCATTGTTTTGGTTTAGCCACTTAACTAGCGACCAAAATATTCCAAGAAAACAACCCTCAATGAGTGTAGTATCGAGTATCTACCAACTTCGGACTGCACCAAAGCCGGTCATCTCACTACCCCTAATAAAAGGCCAAGATGGTCAAGTAAGGTTCTAGGTCGTTAGTGCTTAGTGACATCACTCAGCGGCCCCGTACTCTCCTTGATTGAACTCAAGGGTTACCGGTACTCACAAATATGTCGCACTAATATAGCTATTGCTTAGACCGTGTCGGTATACCCCGCACCATTTCCACAACGTATTGCTATCTATGAATGTTTCCCAAAAATCCGGGTGGAGGATTGTAAACCCAAACAATAGAGCCCAAGTATAAAGCAAGCAAAGCAAACAAAATAATCATGTAAGAGAGTGATCTAAAAAACCCTAAGGTAACCCCACTTTTCAATTTCCCCAGCAGAGTCGCCAGTTCTGTGATACGGTGGGAGAACTGACTAGTGTTTCGCGTTCGTATTCGCACTTGTGCGGTTGAGCAAGAGTCGCCACCGACTTTTTATTTTATCCTAAAGGAAAGGTCAAAAAAGCACAGCAAAAACCTTTTGAGATATTTCATGGGTTCGGGGGGTAGATTATGAAAAGGGAAGGTATTAGCACCCTTTTCATCCATGGTTATCCATGGGCTCTTAGTTACTTGGTTTTTAGATCACTTGCCTTGATTTTTGATTGCTTGAAAAATGGTGTATGTGTGAGTGTTTGTTGAAAATATTTTGGAAGAAGATGCCTTATCTTAGGCTAACCTTGTAACAATTCTTTACTCGAATGTTTTACAAAGGCGTGTATCTTTTCGAAAAGATGTTTCAAAATGTTTTTTAGGAGTTTGTTTGAAAGTGTTGTGGATTGTGGTTTTTGAAAAGAAGGCAAGTGTTTTGCGAGTTGATCTCAAGTAACTAAGAGTTTTGTCTACCCTATTGTACTCAAAGGTTTTTGTTATGTTTTAACCCCTTTTAACAATTTTGTTTCACCATTGAAATTGATGAACAATCTTGCGTTTAGGAAGTTTATTCGGGACGGGCGCGGGTCATCGTATGGACCATGAATGCAATGATGCCAAGCGTCTTTGGCAATTTGCTTTGAAGGGACTATGATCATTCCGTTTAGGCAACACTTTGAGGGACTTATGATCATTTTGATTTTATTTTGCCAAAGATACTCGACGTGCAAGCATGGCCCATTTTGGAAGGCAACATGTGGGATTACCCTAGAGGGTGCAAGTGTGATTGTGTATTGATAACATGTATTTGTCTTGTATTAGGTTATCTAGCGTTTGATTTTATGTACATACAAACCCTAGGTCTAACCATGGTATAATTGGAAAACTGTAAATTGCGGAATGTAAAATCTACGCTATTACAAAATAGTGTCCGGGAGTGGGGGTATAAATGTACAAAAGGGGATGAGACTTATAGTATCCAAATAAGTTACAACCAAATCGAATGTGTGATCAAATGTAAATATCGAATATACGAATATAAGATAAACAAATGTATAGGAGCAATATGAATGTATTGTGTAAGTGCAAGTATAGGTGTGTATATGTATTGTGTGTAATTATTTACAGGCACGACATGTGAAATTGAAGCGTATTAGGGTTTTTGACCTAAAGAAATGTTTACTTAGTCTCGTATTATTTTTTTTAATATATACAAAAGAAAATGTTCAAGTTTTAATTAAGAAATGTATCTTTATTTATATACAAAAAAATATTTTAATCAAATGTTTGTGAATTTTAATATTAGAAAAAATGTATTTAAATTGTTATATACAAAGTATATTTTAATTAAAAGAATAAAAAGAAGTTTTTCAATTTTAAGTATATGATATAAAAGTATTTTATTATTTCATGTACAAATTAAAGGAGAAGTGTTTTTTTTTTTTAATATTTATTGAATCAAGTATAGAAAAGAAAGTTTTAATTAGATAAAATATGTTTTTTCTTTTTTATGTATTAGTATTAATATGGTATTTGTAATATGATAGGTTAAAAATAATGTATGGTTTGTAAAAAAGAAAAGGGTTAGTATTAATCAAGTGTTTGTATAAAACAATGTTAGTGATTTTGGTGGGCTTTGGGGGAATCTACAAAGGGTTAGGCCCATTGATCTTGAAACAACGTTTAGGGTTAGGGAATTGTTATTCAGAACGAAAGCTTAGGGTTTGTAGCGGCGCCGTTCATGTTCGTTCAACGTCGCCTTCTGACCATAGCTCCTCCGTCCAGCCACCGGCGTCGTCCCCAAAACCTCTCTTCCCTCCATGGCACGGGCTCAGTGTCCTTGATACAAGGTTCGTTTCAATGTTTATGTTCCTTTTTCTTTTACAAATTGCATGCGTTGTTTTGATTTGAATCTTAACTTTTATCTTTCATTATGAGATGAAGGAGAAGAGAAGAGGGAGAAGATTGTACTACCTGACTTTGGAGAAGGAGGAGAGACGGGGAAGTGGCGCTCAGGAGGCTTGACGAGCGGATGGCGCTGATGTTCACGCTAGCTGGCTTTGAGATCCTGGTATCTTTGTATATTTCTTTGTTTATTGGTTTTAATGATGAGTTGCACTGAAAAACCCTCCTGAAACGATTCGCTTCTTTACCTCTTCTACTTCTGTCCCTTTGTGTTGATTGGAATATGATGCTTGCTTTAGGTTTTTGCTGCCTATTTTCCTCCCAATGATGAATTCAAAATTCTGAGGGGTTGTACCTGTTGCCTCTTGATTTGTTGCTTTGGATTGTTGCCTATGATGAATTTCTGATATCTTTCACTGCCTTTCTGAATGTCTTAGTATCAGTATATTTCTGGATATTGGTTTCTTGCCCAATGATGTGTACACTGAGGGCCTTGGATGTCTCACCTGCGTTGCCTTGAACTTTTGAATGCTTGTTAGTTTGTTGACAGTATGGTGTTTTGACAGTATGTGAGGCTTTTTTGGATTAGGCAGGTTGATGGTTGTTATCCTGGTGCAGGTTTTGAACTGGCTTTTGGACTTGGTTTCAAGTTCAGCAGGTTTTTACTTAGGTTTAGGCTTGAACTTGCAGTAGTTTTTTGGTGATTCTGGTTATGGTTGGTTTTAGGATGGGCTATGTTTGTGACTGATACTTGGCTTGAGGTGCTGGTTTAATGCTTGACAGTAGGTTTTTTTTTGTTTGGTTTTGGTTTTGACAGTTGGTAATGGTTTTTGGTTGATGGCTTAGGCAGGGATTGCTTAGGCTTCAGCAGGTTTTTGGTTCTTCATAGGACGCAGGTTTTTGGTTCTTTGGGGGTTAATGCAGGTTATGGTAGTTGCAGGTTCTGAGTTTGGCATTTTTTGAATGATTTTTGACAGGTTAATGGTTGTTTTCTATGTTTATGAGATTGGATGGTTTTAGTGATGGTTGAGGTGTTTGGTTTGACAATTGACAGTAGGCAAGTTGTTTTTTGCTTGTATGGTTCTATATTTGTGATGTTGGTGCTTGGCTCAATCAGGTTCTCTTTTTAAGCTCAGTATATTTTCTTTTGTTCTTTTGTCGTTTCTTCTCTTGGTCTTTGGCGCCTAATACTTATTCAAACCTTGGTATTTTTTCTTGATCCAAGTTGCTGGGTATTTTTACAAAGTTTCTTGGCACTTTTCTGTTTTGGTAATTGCCTCTGCTGTGTACTTCTGCCCAGTTTTGAGTAATGCTGAATTAATGCTTCTTTTAGCTTTTGCCTTACTGTCTAAGCCTGAAAAACCTGCTTCTATCTCTCTTTTTTCTCTCTCTGTACAGTTTGCATTATAATATTATGCTTTTTGTACTATTTTTTCCTGAAAGTGGCCCTGATGGGAAATGATGAAAAAAGAACTTGCTTGCATAACATATTACTTCTGCATATTCATCTTTCTTTGACAGCTTTGGTACTTTGTCTTTTCCTTGATATCTTGGCTAAAACTTCCTCTTTGGTAACTTTGAGTAGCTTTGTTGATAACTTTGACAGCAAATTGCACTTTTGGCTTTTGATAGAAAGTTGTAACTTGGATTTTTTTCAGTTTGGTTTGAATTTGAAGTTTGAGATTTTGAAACTATGCAGTTTGATATTCTATGCATTTTGACATTTGCATTTTTTCGACTTTGCATAAAAATTCTTCCCTCTCTGTGAACCGGGAAAAATCCCGTGATTTGCAGAGAGGGTTAACTGATCCCAGTCAGTGGCCCTTAATGATGAGTCTAATTTTATCTGTCTTTTCCAATTTAACTGCTTTCTGACTTTCTCTTTTTTTTTTTGCAGATGAATAATGGAGCACCGGAACGGAGTGAAGAATGAAGAAATTAGAAAATGTTTAGAAAAAAATAGGATAGTTTTTATTTTCAATTTAATTATTTGTAAACCATTATTATTTTAAATACTTCGTAATAAATACTTGTATCAAATAATAATTGTAACAACTATTAAATATGAAATAAAAAAAATTCTATTGATTAAATCTTTTCAATTCCTTTTCTTTAATTATTTACTTGTTATTTATAATCCCTTAAATTAAATAAGATGAAAGTTAAATTTCAAGTATTTAATTCTTA